>QRDG01001180.1:0-286723 GCA_012064385.1 Puccinellia tenuiflora
TTGGGAATCTAAATTTCCACTAGTCTCAGTACGGGCTCTCAAACGTATCGAGGCATTGTCAGATCATGCTCCCATACTATTAACCAGTGGGACGTCCAGACCTCAATGTGAACGCCAGTTCAAGTTTGAATTGGGATGGTTACATTAGGAGGGCTTCTTTGATATGGTTAAAATGATGTGGGAAAGGCCTGTGGCTGGCCAGAGCCCAATCCAAAGGTGGATCGGCAACATCCAGTCCATCGCAACGGATCGGGATGACGGCAGTCTTTCCAAAGTTAGTGCGTAGACCCGTCACCTCAACGAAGCGTGACAAGATGAGCCTGACGGCATCGAACTCCGCCTTGATCGGGTCGATGAAGAAAACCGCGTCGTCCTCAAAGAGAGACGTCATGACACCATTGGCCTGGCCGCGCAGGCGAGACAACACCCCTTCATCGACAAGACAACCATGGCGAGGAGGCGATGCAGCGGCTCCATCGCAAGGATGAAAAAGAACGGTGATAACGGGTCACATTGACGAAGGCCACACCGATGCCGAATGCGATCGCCAGCTATATATATATGCCATTCAAATTGATGCGGGGCGACGCCGTGGACAGTAGTAGCGCAATCCAGTTGCACCATCTCTGGCTGAACCCACGCGCACGTAGCATGGCAAGCAAGAAAGGCCAGGACACGCTGTCGAACGCCTTCGCTATATCAAGCTTAACCATCATGGAGGGACAACGAGTACGGTTTAGGCGGCGCACTTGTCCTTGGACAAGCAGGAAGTTATCCTGGATTGAACGGCAACAGATAAACGCACTCTACAGCGGCGAGACCAGTTCATCGATGCGACACGCTAGGCGGGTGGCCAACACTTTCATGAACAACTTGGAGAAGTTGTGCAGGAGGCTGATCGGCCTGAATTTCTCGAGGGAGGCCGCAACGTCGATCTTAGGAATAAGGACAACGTGTGCCTCATTAAGCCTATGTAAGCTGGTGCGGTTCAACTGAAAAATCTGGTGGAACGCGAGCAGCAGGCCAGGGATGATGATAAGCGCCGTAGCTTCGAGGAAGGCGCCGTTGAACCCGTCAGGTCCGGGTGCACGGTCAGCAGGCATGTCGGCGATGGCCGCGAGGATCTCTTCAGCCGAGAAGGCCATCTTGGTCAGAGAGGTCGATAGGGTGCAGGCCGAGGGCACCCAATCGAAAATCTCCGACGCCGCGGCCGGCGTGCCCCCCGAAGAACTCCTTAATCAGTGTAGCCTTATTATGCCCGTGCTCTGTTACAACCACGTTGTCGTTTGCAAGCGTGGGGATGAAGTTCTTTCACCGCCTGGCATTTGGCCTTAAGGTGAAAGAAATGAGTGTTCGCATCACCAACCCACAGCCAGTTGACACGCGCGCGCTGCCTAGAGAGGATACGCTCGATGACCGCCAGCCCCAGAATGCGCGACTTGAGGGGCTTCCGCAGCTCCAGCGACATGAGTCGGGATTCCTGCGCCGCATCGAGCAGCATCACCGTGTCCTGCGCCAAGAGCAGCTGCATATTGGTGTCACTGGTGTAGTTCTTGTGGCATAGGCGGAGTGCTCTGGCCGTGTGGGCCAATTTCTCGGCGAGGCGACCCAAAGCATCCCGCGCCACGCACGGTTCCCCCCATGCCTGGGCGACTACCTCCTTGAAAACTTTCTGAGGTGAATCCAGAATGCTTAAAATGGAATCGAAAGGGGCCTGGGATAGGGGAGTCGCAGGTTAGGATCAAGGGGAAGTGATCCGACATGGCGGACGTGTGCGGCTCGCAGCCTCACGTTCGAGAATTAATGCACAATCCCAGTCGACATCACAGAACGAGCAGTCCAAACGGCAAAGTTTTGGGTCAGCTTGCTCGTTCGACCACGTGAAGCGGCGCCCGACCAATTTGATCTCCTTTAATTAGCTCGCTAGCATTCATCAGATCCGCGCGGAAACGAGCCATCATCAGGCGATCGAGGTTGGCGTTGATCTTATCCCTGGCTTCGTAGATTAGGTTAAAATCACCTAAAATCAGTCACGACCTTGGTACACGTCCGCACAGCGCGATCAACTCTTGGAGGAACGCATGTTTGCGGGCATCGTCAGATGACCCATACACCATGGAGATGAACCAAGGCACCGGAGCAGGGGGTGAATCGAGCTGTCACGGCGAATCCAGACACCTCGATGCAGGTGAAACCGTCCATTTTCAAGAACATGTTCTTTGGCACCATACTAAGGAACCATAAGAAGGCAGTATCTGATGAACCAACATGCGAGATGTGTATAGCGCCCCTTGAAGCTCTAGCAAAAGAAACATACAGGGACTGGGAGAGGAAATTTGGAGAATTCGCCCGTGCAGTTGAGCTAACAAGTGAAACCGCATCTGATTTGAAACCTGTTCATAAAGGGGAGATTATTATTAGTACTCCTGAGAAGTGGGATGCGCTCTCACGCCGGTGGAAACAAAGAAAACCTATCCAACATGTCAGCTTATTCATTGTCGATGAACTTCATCTTATTGGATATGAAAACGGACATGTTTTGGAAATCATCGTCTCAAGGATAAGGCGTATTGCCAATCATATTTGCTGCAACATACGGATCATGGCTCTTTCATCATCACTCGCAAATGCCAATGATCTTGGAGGGTGGATTGGCGGCCTTTTCAACTTGTGCCTTTAGAAATACACATTCAGAGTGTGGACATCGCAAACTTTGAGGCAAGAGTGCATGCAATGGCAAAGCAAACATATACTGCTATCAGTCTATCACACTACAGCCAAACATGGCAAGCCTGCCCTGGTATTTGAACTGACACTTATGTTGGAGATATGTCTTAGAGGCAAATAATAAAGTTGTTTTATTGTTATCTCAAATGTTCATAATAAGTTTTATGCCATGCTATAACTGTATTAAGCAGAAACATTAGTACATGTGTGGTATGAAACCAAACCAAGTCCCTAGTAGTATTTACTCAACTAGTCCATTGGTCAACAGATGATCAACGTTTCCTGATCATGGACGTTTATATCAATTGACAATGGAGTCATGTCATTGGATGAATGATGTGATGGACTCACACCCAATATAGTATTGCAACAAGATCTAGTCACGGAGATCAACATTGCGATATTTAGGAAACGCAGTAACCAATCCTTTGACCGTGAGAACATATAATCACTATTCCAGAGGGAGCTTTGATTACATCAACCATCACACCATAACAGGGTGATCATAAGTGTCTCTCACGTTTCCCGAAGGAACGGGTTGAGGCGTATGTATCAATATCGGATTTTGTCCATCCACGTGACAGGTAGATACCACTGGGCCCACTCGGTGAAATCATTTATGAAGCTTGCAACTTGCAAGCATGTGACTAGGTCACAGGAATGTAATATCACGAGACGAGTAAATGTGTTTGTCAGTGATGAGATAGGATCTCATACAAACTAGGTATCATGTGGCAAAGGGAATGGGACTCGACGTTTAAGGTTCAAGTGACAGGATTATTCGTGGAACGCACAGGGGCCATCATGGGTTTCCAGATCCCGTTGTTGGTCATTGATCAGAGAGGTGTCTCGATCATGTCTGGAGTGACCCCGAACCGTAGGGTGGCACGCTTAAGGGTATACGACGCTTACAAATTATTCCGGCACCGAAGAGAAAAGAGAAAGGAGAACCAGAATTGTTCCGGGACATGTCCGATGGTGATTAGAGGAATGCAAAAGGTGTTTCGGAGCAACAGGAATTAAATAATATGTATATAATATTAATAAAGGAATTAATATTTAAATATATTTATTTTATGGGAGCCCACCTAAATGGGCCTCACCCGAAGGGGAGCCCCAAGTGGGGCCCACCTAGGCCGGTGATACGTCTCCGACGTATCTATAATTTTTGATGTTCCATGCTTGATTATATATCAGTGCCACATGTTTTTATAATGTTTTTATATCATTTTGGCATGATTTATGGAACTAACCTATTAACAAGATGCCCAGTGCCAGTTCCTGTTTTCTGCTGTCGTTTTGTTTTAGAAAAGTTGTTCGGGGAAGTTTCTCGGAATCACCTGGAAATTTACGTGAATTATTTTCACAAAGGAACAAGTCCAGAGCCAGGAGGACGCCTGAGGGGGGGGGGGGGGGGCTCCCAGCCCCCAGACGACCCCCAGGCGCGGCCCACACCTTGGCCGCGCCTGGGCCCCACCTGGTGCCCTCCGGCGTCGTCTCGAGTTGCCCCTTCGCCTATAAATTTGTCTTCGACCCGAAAACCCTAAATACCCCGACCTTATTTTCCAGAAGACGTCCGAGGCCGCCGCCATCGCCAACCCTAGTTCGGGAGGGTTCTGCAGCTCTTCCCGGCACCCTGCCGGAGAGGGGAATCGTCACCAGAGGCATCTACACCACCATGCCTGCCTCCGAAGTGATGCGTGAGTAGTCCACCACGGGACTACGGGTCCATAGCAGTAGCTAGATGGTTGTCTCTCCTCCTTGTACTCCATTGCTTAGATCTTGTGAGCTGCCTATCATGATCAAGATCATATTATCTGTAACTGCTACATGATTGTGTTTGCATGGATCCGATGAATTGTGGAAATCATTACTTTTGTTTATCTATGTGTTATGTTTTATCTATGATCTTGCATGCTCTCCGATGCTAGTGGATGCTTTGGCCAAGTAATTGTTAGTGTCTTCAAAGAGGGTATTTATGCTAGATAGTGGGTTCATGCCTCTTTTTGTCTGAGCTCGGGTTGACAGAAACGATCAAGACTAAAGATGTGTTGTTGCCACGAGGGAGAAAATAGCGGTGTGATTTCCTTGTGTTATTTACATTGCTTACATTATGCACTTTGCTTATTGCAATGATCTGTTGCTTGCAACTTAATACTTCTTGGTGACATGCTGGATAGCGATCCCGGGGTGGATTATTAGTCATAGACGCAGTTGGATAACGGTCTATGTATTTTTACGTAATGCCCATATTAGATGAATCGGTGAACTTTTGAAGGGGTTCCGTAGCAGAAAACAATTTTTTTCTAACAATGCGAACCACAAACTAGCCAAGATCTATTACTATGCAGATATAAAGTAACGGAGGGAACCAGTATTCATACCCTTGAAGACCGAAAACGTTACGTTCCGATGAACGTTGGCGATGGAGTCGTACGACACCGACCTCAAGGTCGTGGAGTCGTACCGGCGACGAGTGCTGCAGTGGGCAGCACCTCCGTAGTTCTACACACATACGGTGTAGCGACGATCCCCCGGCTCCGGTCCAGCGGCAGCAGCGGAAGATGAATAGCTCGACCGAAGCACCAATATCACGACGGTGGTATTTGGTGGAGAAATCCCTAACCCCATATGCGGCTCCAATATTCCGGAACCACACGTGAGGGAGAGAGAGAGAGAATTGGGAGACAATTGGATGCCTTTGAGAGGAGGGGGGCACCTCCTTATATAGGAGGAGGGAGGAGGCCACCTCCCCTTAGGGGGGGGGGGGGGTGGGACTAATGCCCACACCCAGCCGCACCCCCATGGTGTGCCGGCCCCATTTGGCCCAGCCGGCTGGCCCCTCCTTGGCTCTTTGGGGCAGTTTCCCTAATGGGCCCCATAGGGCCCATTTAGGTGGGCTGCCCCTAATAAATTAAAATAAATATTATTTAATTATTAATTACTCTACTTAATATTAAATACATATTATTTAATTTATCTTGCATTGAAACTCCTTTCGTTGCCCTTCGATCTCCATCGAATACTTCTCCCATATTCCGATACACCTTCGGAACCACTCCGATCTCAATCGGAAATTTCTCTCTCATTCCGAAACACTTCGGAACTCCTCCGATCATCATCGGATAACTCCCGGAACCATTCCGGAGTTTGTCTCTCTTATTTCTTCGGCACCAAAACTATTCCTAAGCGTCGTCTACCCTTAAGCGTGCCACCCTACGGTTCGGGATCACTCCAGACATGACCGAGACTCCTCTCCGATCAATGACCAACAATGGGATCTGGAAACCCATGATGGCCCCTGTGTGTTCCACGAAGTTCTTTGTCGCTTAAACCTTATCATTGTTCACCATATCCTTTTGTCACGCGATATAAAGTTTGTCCGAGGTCCCCATCTCGTTTCTCGACAAACTCATTTACTCGTCTCCATGATATTACATCTCCGTGACCCGGTCACATGCTTGCAAGACTTGATGTAATATCACTGAGTGGGCCCAGTGATATCTTTCCGTCACGCGGATGGAAAAGTCCCGCTCTTGATACATACGCCTCAACGTACTCATTCAGGAAACCTGATAGACACCTTTATGATCACCCTGTTATGGTGTGACGGTTGATGCAGTCAAAGCCTCCCTCCAGACTAGTGATTAAATATGATCTCATGGTCTAAGGACTTGGTTATTACTGTTTATCTTTTAAGTTATCGCAATGCCGATATTTCGTGACAGATCTTATTGCGCTAACTTACTTTTGGGTGGTGTCCATCATGTCATTGGAATGACATGACTCCATTGTCAATTGACATAAATGTCCATGATCAGGAAACCTTAATCATCAGTTGACCAATAGACTACTCAAGTAGAGGCTACTAGGGACCTGGTTGTTTATATACCACACCTGTATTAATGTTTCTGCTTAATACAGTTATAGCATGGTATAAAACTTATTATGAACATATATGAGTTATGCTAATAAAACTCCTTTATTATTTGCCTCTAGGGCATAACTCCTTCAACTTTATTGTTTTATGATAGCTTTATTATGCGCCCACAATTCTGTCAATTGTTATGATGTATTTTGTTTACCCATCATGTATATCTTTTGGAGAGACACCACTAGTGAACTGTGGACCCCGGTCCTATTTTCCTACATTGTTTACAACCGTTCTAATAGCTTTTCATCATCATTTGCTCGCTAGTCATATTTTCACTCTCATCATATTTTACATCTGCACAATTAATCCTTTGTGTTCGGCAAGCCGGAGAGATTGCCAACCTATCTGTTTCGTTGGGGGAAAAGTACTTGTTTGCGATTGTGTGTAGGTACGCGTTAATCTACAAGCGCCAGAGTAGATTGACACCCTCGCTAAGCCTTCTCCAAGTCCTACTGGATCTGACAACCTTGGTTTTGTAATCAAGGGAACTTCTGCTTTGCAGCATCACACCTTTTCTTGGGGTTCACCAGCGAACATGTGATCCACGTCATCATCCGGCGGCTGCCCCTTTTGGCCGGCTGGTGTGGGGTTTAGTCCCTGATGGCGTGGATCACACGTTCGATGGGAGACCCCCTGAGGAAGGTATGATGCAGCAAAGCGACAATTTTCCCTTGATTACAAAACCAAGGTTATCGAATCCAGTAGGACTTGGAGAAGGCTTAGCGACGTGTCAACGGCACCGTTAACAACAATTGACGTGGACCTGTACACAATCACAAACAAGTACTTTTCCCCAACGAAAACAGAGATGAGGTTGTCAATCTTTCCGGCTTGCCGAACAAAGAATTAAATGTGCAGGTGTAAAATATGAAGAGAGTGAAATATGACCAGAAAGTAAATGGTGATGAAAAGTTATTAAAACGGTTTGTAAGCAATGTAGGAAAATAGGACCGGGGTCCACAGTTCACTAGAGGTGTCTCTCCAAAAGATATACATGATGGGTAAACAATTACAGCATGACAATTGACAGAATTGTGGGCGCATAACAATGCTAGCATAAAACAATATAGTTCACCGTTTCTTCTAATATGGGCATTACGTCAAAATACATAGACCGTTATCCTAATGCATCTATGACTAATAATCCACCCCGAGATCGCTATCTGATACGTCCATTTTGTATCACTATTTTATATCATAATTTGCTGTTATTCATGGATATATTTCATATTAGAATGCAATACTTATGTTATTTTACCTTATTTTGCATGTTTGATGATTGTTGGTGATTTAACTGTCGGAGGCCGGAATCAGCTGGAAAAGGCACCGTCAAGATACTATACCTCTGCACCGTCAAAAATTCCAGAAAATTTAGAGATAATTATTTTCCCAGATGACGGAAGGAGCCAAAAGGGCGACCAGAGGGGAGCCACCAGGGCACCAGGTGACCCCTGGCCGCGGCCTACCCTTAGGCCGCGCCTAGGGCCCACTTGGTGGCCCTGGGTCACCTCTGGCTCCCCCCTTTCGCGTATATCACCTCTCTGACCTAAAAACATCGGGGGACGCTTCGAAAAAATATTTTGCCCCCACCTCGGGGGCGGAAACCACAAAGAGAGAAAAAGCTCTCCGGCAGTGAGAAAACTGCCAGGGAAATTCCTTCCTAGAGAGGGGAGATCGTCACCATCGTCATCGTCATGGGCTTCATCGGGATCATCATCAACATCATCCTCACCGACAGCACCATCATCCTCACAGCTCCGCTCCGTTCCGCTGTTATATCTAGGGTTATACTTGTTGTAGTTCATTGGGATCACTTTTCCAGTGTTGATTGCCTTGTGTGGTCGATGCTATTGAGTTTGATCGGTGAATTACTTTTATGACCAGATTGTTAATCATTTATTCATCACCTCTGATTATGATCCATATGATGTCTTGTGAGTAGTTCGTTTAGTTCTTGAGGACATGGGGAAGTCTCGTTGAAAGTAGTGAATTATGCTGAGTAGTATTTAATGGTTTGATATTTAAGTTGTGGTGCTATTCTTCTAGTGGTGTTGTGTGAACGTCGACTACATGACACTTCACCTTTATGGGCCTAGGGGAATGCATTGTGTATTTAGTTTTCTTGTGCGGTGGTTGAAGGAATGACAGAAACCCGAACCCCCATCGGTAAACTAGTGCATGAGGGAGTGTAGGATCTCAGAGGTTAAGGCTGTGGTTTGTTAATTCTTAAATACTTCCTTGCATTTGCGGACGCTTGTAGGGAAGTGTAATCATAAGTGTGTTCTAGTCCAAGTAAGGGCGGTTCATTAGCATAGGTTCACCCACACAACACTTAGCAAAACATTAAACATTAAGCAGCAGTATGAAGCGAAAGTGACTTGACATAACTCCCATGTGTCCTCAGGAGCGTTTAGCCATCATAAGTAGAATCACCGGCTTGTCCTTTGTGCTAAAAAGGATTGGGCCACTTGCTGCAATAATTATTGCTCTATTTTATTTACTCGCACTTTATTTATTTGTTACTATAAAAACCCATAAAAATCCTTCTGTTAGTGTTTGCAGTGAAACCTTGCACGAATCTACAAGCCAACACCTTCTGCTCCTCGTTGGGTTCGACACTCTTATTTATCGAAAGTACTGCGATAGATCCCCTATACTTGTGGGTCATCAAGACTATTTTCTGACGCCGTTGCCGGGGAGTAAAGCATTGTTGGTAAGTAGAATTGGTATGGAACACATTTACAACAAGTGCTGTTTTTATTTTTGCCTGTTGTTCTATTTCATTATGGAGCCTTCTGAGTTTGAAGCAACATTTGGAGACACTCTTTCCCCTGCTCTTGTGGCAACAGGAGGTCCTCCGCCTATTGAAAGTGTTCCATTTAAAATACCTATGGGAATTGTTGATCGTGTTATGAGTAACCGTTATGCAGGAGATGGAACGGTTCATCCTGGTTATCATTTGCTATTTATGAGAGATATATGTGGTTTGTTTAAGATTGCAGGGGTCTCTATAGAAGTGATCATGCGGAAATTATTTTCATTGTCACTGAAAGACAAAGCTATGGAGTGGTATAGGCTATTGGACGACTCTCGCCTATTGGATTGGGATAAAATAGTGCCTCTCTTTTATGCTAAATTTTATCCTCTGCATGAAATTCACCAAGACAGGAATTATATTTATAAGTTCTGGCCTCGCAAAGGAGAAAGTATTGCTCAAGCTTGGGGGAGATAAAGCTTTAATGCTTAAGTGCCCTATTCATGATATCCCCAGAATCATTGTAGTTACAAATTTTTATGCAAGACTTTCTCGTCATGACAAGGACTTGCTTGATGCTTCCTCAGCTGGATCTTTCACAAATAAGAAGATTGATTATAAATGGGATCTTCTTGAGAGAATTCAACGCAATACTGAAGATTGAGAAATAGACACTACTAGGGAAAAGGCTACCGCCGGCGCACCAAAAAGGCTTACCGCCGGCGCACGGGGCTGCGCCGGCGATCATCACGCCGGTGGTAATATCTTACCGCCGGCGCACAATCCCTATGCGCCGGGGGTAACGAAGGTAGCGCCGGCGCACCCACCGCACGTGCCGGCGGTATACTTAGCCCCGGGGCACCCATCACACGCGTCGGCGGTAAGTACGTATACACGCGCCGGTGCTGAGTATTACATGTCCAAAAAAATCATTTCGTATTTATATAGTGCAGAATATAATATAGTTTATACAGTCCAGTTATACACAAATAATAACATCATCGAACACAATAATAATTAAAGGCATATATACTATCTCGACCAAGTTTCGCATAACTGAAGTATCACTAATACATATAGAATAATCCAGTAGTTACATATAGCTCGGGTTCATTTTTATTTAACCCCAATACATCATAAATAATATCACTAATACATCTCCCATGCATGAACCTCTCAAACTAACTTCGACCGGTTCCTGAGCCGCGGGGTGCTGAGCCGCCGGCGCTGCGCATCCAAAGAGAAGGAACCCTCACAGGGTCATAGCTCACGTGATAGGGAACCCTCTTAAGAAACGACCAGGTATTGCTATACTGCCTATCCAATAGATACATGTAGCGACGGACGTGCTCGTCCTCCTCCCTAATACGGCGACGTACCACCTCCTCGGGGGCCGGCTCCCTCTGCACCGAGCGTGGCCCACGCGACTGCCACCAAAGAAGATCTAGGTCGACGACGTCACCCGGATTCCTCACCAAGCTGCGCGTCCCGGAAGGTAGCACCTCCCAGTGCCAGCCCGGTGGAGCCCAGTCCCGCACATCGCCCCTCTGGTCCAACATGGACATCGTCACCGAGAACAAAAAAACTAAAAACACCTAAGTCAAAATTTTGCTACAAAAGTAATACTAAAATTTTGCTAAGTCCAAATAATAATGCTAAGTCCCATATTAATTGACATACTGCAATCTAGTAACTGTCAAATTAGAAGCCCCATAATGGAATTACATATGATGTCATAGTTTTGGAGAAGATGAACAGAACAATCCTCAAGTCTGGATGGGCGGCATTTGTTAATGTCAATCAAATAGAAGAAGATTGTTCTCTGATGTTTCGATACCTTGGAAATGCCCGTGTTAAGGTTACAATATTTGATTCCAACGGTAAGGATAATGCCTTGTGCTCTGAGATGAAAGCCACTTTCATCTCACAATACAAGGCATTCTCTTTATCGTTGGAATCAAAATATTATAACCTTAAAACGGACATTTCCAAGATATCGAAACATCAGGGAATGGTTTCTTCTATTTGATTGGCATCAACAAATGCTGGCAATCCAGACTTGAGGATTGTTCTGTTCATCTTCTCCATAACTCCAACATGATATTTAATTCCATTAGGGGGCTTCTAATTTAACAGTTACTGGATTGCAGTATGTCAATTAATATGGGACTTAGCATTATTATTTGGACTTAGCAGAATTTCTATTAAATCATCTAGCTAATAACATATATGCATCATATAAACTATGCAACGAAAAGCGAAAAGTTTCTTACTCTAGGTTTTTCGGCGGGATCGTCCGCTGGATCGTCCGCTAGCACCACCCTGGATTATTGTGCAGATCGTCCGCTAGATCGTCTGCTAGCACCACCCTGAATCACATAGTGCCACAACATTTTAATCATCGGCATTATCAAAAACGCATTACAAAACTAAACAAAAATGTCTTGGATTTGTGCCTCATACTTAGGTCAGACACACAAGTAGACCTGCAGGATCTCATGAGCCAAGTATGATGCAGAAAACTTTTACTTGTGCATATCACAAGGCTCACAAGACATGCAGGCTTACCACCTAGTGCCACAACATTTTAATCATCGGCATTCGGAAAAAAGAGAGAACAAAAAAAATGATTCGGGTTTGTGCCTCATACATAGATTGGACACACATTGACCAGGGATGGGGCAAGCGGACCAAGTAGAGTATGCAGAAGATATTTATTTGTGCATATCACAAGGTCCGCTAGCACCTCCCTGAATTACATAGTGCCACAACATTTTAATCATCGGCATTCGAAAAAAGAGAGAAGAAACAAAATGATTTCGGATTTGTGCCTCATATACATATTTAAATTGGACACACATTTCAGGGACGGAGCAAGCGAAACAAGTAGGATGCACAAAATGTTTATTTGTACATATCACAAGGTTCGCTATCACCACCCTGAATCATATAGTGCCACAACAGTTTAATCATCGGCATTATCAAAAACACAGTACAAAACTACACTACATCAATAATGGAAAGCCTCATATATCATTGCCGTGCAAAACAAGGCAAAAAGAGTGTCTACAAGACCATGTATTAATACAAACACTCCAATTGTATACACTACAAGGCATTGTAGACACTCTCCTTACCTTTTCCGTGGCATAGTTTAAATCATCGGCCTTGTCAATTCACGACCATGCATAACACATCATAAACTCGAATATGAAGCATATATTAAACACATATTAAGTTTAGATCATAGTAGACATAAAATAGTCTAAACATAAGCTCTAATACAATAAGTTGCATATTATATTAAACAGTCTAAACATCAACTCTAATACGATAAGTGCTCGATCATCTAGCTAGCCACCCCTGGCCTTGTTGGCGGCCTCTTCGGCCTCTTTGGCCTCATCATCCTCTGCTAACTTGGCTACGTTCTCCCAGAACCTGTCATCTGACATATCGAACGCCTCCTCCTCCTCGTCCCAGCTGAAACTCTCCTCCTTCACCTTGGAAGGAGCGACGCCGTGGGAAGGACCCGCACCGACGTCCTGTGACCCAAACATCTTGTACTGATACGCCAGCAGATCTGGGTCCTCCATGGGACTCCTCACGAGCGGGTCCTCCTGGGGACGGGCGTTGCGCCGTGCGATCTGCTCCTCAGCCCTGCGGTGCTCCTTCTCTATAGACTTGGTGAAGTGTCTAATTCCTGGGGGCGCGAGATTGGCCGCGCGATGACGATCCGCAGGGAAGTTGAGCTTTTTCAACGCACGATGCCCGTACTCCTGGATGGCAAAATAATCGTAGGCGCGCGCCGCCTGCTCCTCGCACGGCCACTGGCCAACCCAGCGCTTGATCCCATCAATATGGATCTGACATCCATACATGCGGCTCCCATCACTCCAAACTTTTCCCGGACACCAATATACCGAGACATATCGTGCAAAACTATACATAATAAAATAATCATTAGAGCAAAATAACTAAAACTACACAATATATAATAAATCTATAATTAAAATTCACTTAAACATGCAAAATCCATATTGTCTATTTAAACTCATAAAAAATATGTCCTGTTTTTAGCAAAAGTCATGCCAATATTCACAGAAAAATTCGCATGACCTTTGCTAAAAAGAGGACATGTGGAGTAGCCGAAATTTGCCTGAACGAAAGTTAATCGACGTTCCGGCAATCTCAAGGGCCTCATGGGTACCTGCAAACATATATACAAAAATATCTCAAGGTTTCAAACCCCGGCCGGAGCGGGGTGAGGCGGCGTGCGGTGGCCGTATCTACACGTATACTCCTATTTTTTTTGTCATTTTTACTAGATCTCACGAACAAACGGGGACGCCGGGGTCTAATAACACGTTTCCACCACCACTACTACTACCAGGCGAGCATCTGCTACGGCTTCACGACCAAAGCTTGAGCATCGGTGGACTGCAGGAGGAAAACGACGGGCATCTACCGAGGCTAGTACGGCCGGACACAACGACGAAGCTACCGGAGAAGCGAGGAGGAGGAAACATGGGTCTCACCTTTGCTTTCGTCTCCGTATCGGAGAGACGAGACGAGGAAGCGGCAGCGGTGGCGGGTTGGCTCCTCCGTGCACGTCGAAGGGGATCGACAGCGGCGGCGATTGGCTCCTCCACGGCGCGGGCTAGCTTCTCCTCCACGGCGGGCTGCTCCTCCGTGCATGATGGGCGGCTTCTCCTCCACGTACGGCGGCGATTGGCTCCTCCACGACGCGGGCTAGCTGCTCCTCCGTGCCGGCTGCTCCTCCATGGCGGCGCGGGCTAGCTGCTCCTCCGTGCCGGCTGCTCCTCCACGGTGGTGTGCGGGGTAGCTAGGGTTTCCTACGCGTTGGGGAATTGGGGATCGAGGGCCGGCCGGGGCTGGATCGTAAACGGTATAAGTGGTAAGGGCCACGGTACCGCCAGCGCGTTAGGTACCATATGCGCGGGGGGTACTTTCGCGTTTAGGGCCGGTTACACCCGAGTCTTAGCGCCCGCGCGCGATGCAGCATGTGCGCCGGCGGTACTCCAGTTAGCGCCGGGGGTATGGGTGGGAGGGGGCCGGCCGGTGGCTCCCCTTTAACGCTGGCGCGGTTTATAATGTGTGCGCCGGGGGTATATCTTTAGCGCCGACGCATGTGCCTACGTGAGTGCCGGCGGTAAGTACCACCGGCACAGCGCTAATTTGGAGCGCCGACGCTATAATATTTTCTATAAGGTTTTCCTAGTAGTGAGATAAAGGTAATGAATCAGGTATAATTTGTGATTATGAATGCATTAAATCTTTTGGTGAAACTCCTGATTTTCATGAGTTTAGTGCTAAATATGGTCTTGATTCTCAAATCATTGTTGATCTCTTTAACGCCTTTGCTTCTTACATTGATATTCCTAAGCAAAAGTGGAATAAGTTCCATCCATTAAAGAAATCGAAATCACTCCTATCACTGAAAATGCAATACAAGTTTACACTCCTGATCCTATTTTGCCTATTTCCTATGTTGAGAAATTGCCTTTTCCTGTTAGAGTAAAAGAACATGTTAAAATTACCAAAGTTGTTAAGAAAGTGGAAAGAAAGCTAAAGAGCATAATGAACAACTGAAAGTGCAACCTTCTATGGCTTTAGTTAAGGATTTAATAGGAGAAAATGTAGAAGGTGGTCATATAGTCTTTTGTGAGGAAGCTTCTAACATTGTTAGGCCTTTTAAAAGAAAAGTTAAAAGAGCTGGTTCTCCTATTATATCCGTGAAAATTGGTGATCATTGCTATTATGGTTTGTGTGATATTGGTGCTAGCTCCAGTGCAATACCTTTTTCTCTATATCAAGAAGTGATGCATGAAATTGGGACTTGCGAAATTGAGGATATTGATGTGGTTATTCAGCTTGCTAATAGAGATACCATCTCTCCGGTGGGAATCGTTAGAGATGTTGAAGTTTTATGTGGTAAGATTAAATACCCTGTTGATTTTCTAGTACTTGGTTTTGTTGCAGACAATTCTTGTCCAATTATATTTGGTAGAACTTTCTTAAATACTTGCAGTGCTGTTATTGATTGCAAAAAGGAAAAGGTTTTTACTAAGTTTGGCGGTGAAAGTTATGAGTTTAATTTTTCTAAATTTGCTAAACAACATCATGAAAAAGAATTGCCCAACGAAGACTGTAAAATTGAAAAGCTTGCTGCTATTGCTGTTGCCCCTAATGATCCTTTGCAGCAATTCATGGAGGATCATGAGAGTGAGGTTTTTATGCAGGAGAGGAACGAGTTGGAGGACATCTTCCTCCATCAACCTGCAATTCTAAAGCATAATTTACCGGTGGAATCCTTAGGGATGCCGACCCCTCCTAAGGGAGAACCAGTCTTTGAAACTTAAAATTCTTCCTGATGATCTCAAATATGCATTTATTGATGAAAATAAAATATATCTTGTTATTATTAGTGCTAAACTTTCAGGACAGGTAGAAGAGAGATTATTGGAAGTACTTCGAAAACATCGAGGCGCGATGGTTTACACTTTGGATGATCTTAAAGGGATTCTCCTGCTGTATGTCAACATATAATTAATCTCGAGCCTGATGCAAAACATGTTGTTGATCACCAACGGAGATTAAATCCGAAAATGAAGGAAGTGGTAAGAAACGAGGTTCTCAAACTCCTCGAAGCAGGTATAATTTAACCTATTGCTTATAGTAGGTGGGTTAGTCCTATGCATTGTGTTCCTAAGAAAGGAGGAATTACTGTAGTTGCAAATGATAATGATGAACTTATTCCTAAAAGAGTTGTAGTCGGTTATAGAATGTGCATTGATTTTCGAATATTAAATAAGGCTACAAAGAAAGATCATTATCCTTTGCCTTTTATTGATCAAATGTTAGAGAGGCTTTCTAAGAACACTCATTTTTGCTTTCTTGATGGATATTCTGGTTTTTCTCAAATTGCGGTCAGACACCAAGACCAAGAGAAAACAACTTTTACGTGTCCTTATGGAACTATGCTTATAGACGCATGCCTTTTGGTTTATGTAATACTCCTGCTACTTTTGAAAGATGCATGTCTGCTATTTTTCATGGTTTTTCTGAGAAAATTGTGGAACTATTCATGGATGATTTCTCTGTCTATGGGACTTCTTTTGATAATGGTCATTTAATAGATTGTCCTTAGATGTTTGGTACGACTCAGTTTTGCCACTAGTTCAAAATGGTGCTCAGTTTTGCCACTACTTCAGTCGCAACTGCTATGGCGAGGCCAAACGGCCAGTCTGAATCGGATTCCGTCTGTAGGCGTTAGTGAAGTGGGTCCACATCTTACAGGTGGGACCGCGCATCGGTGCCAAAAATAACGACATGAACCCTACCCCCCAATCTGTCAGTGCACCACCCCTGCTCCCGAACGGCCACCACCTGCGCCGCCACCACCTGCGCCGCCGCGTCCGTCCCGCATATATAGCCAACTGGTCCACCACAACGTGCTCCACCGTTACGTGCTCCACCGCCACCAGCTCCACCACCACCAGCTTGTCCCGCTCGTTCTGCCACTGCGCCCGCCACTTGCTCGACCCGCGGCGGGGGCTCCTTCCGTGCGCCCGGCGGGAGCGCTGGGGCTGGCGAGGCAGAGGAAGTAAGGCGGTTAACTCCAGGGTGAAATGGCGAGCGGCAGCGACCCTGGAGTAGCTAGCGAGGCAAACGTCAGGCCGGAGACCCGCCGTGTCCACGACTGGGTTCCCGAGTGGTAAGTTTGAGCTCGCTTGTGCATTTGAACATTCGATTAGACATGAGACGCCATTGGTTTTAGTTGATTTTGCTATTGGTGTGCTGAATTCGTCTCTGCTTTTCGTGGGTTAGGATGGAATTGCGGTTTGCTTTCTTGGTGAATATTAGAAGGGACTAGTACCTCGTGGATGCACAGAATAAGAAGAAATTCGCGGGAGGTTTCGATTATCCTTTGCCAATGGATTGCAATTGGAGTTCTAGACAATTTGGGGAGGTAATTTGCAGCCCATATCCTTGGGGTTTGCATGATGAAGTGGAATTCAAATACTACGATGAGGGAAATAAATGGGTGAAAGTTACAAATGATGAAGAGCTCGCTACCATGTTTGCTAAGCATATGGAGAGAGAGAAATTTCATGTGAGGCTGCAAATGATGTGGTTGTGCTGGCAGTTGGACCATTCCGAGCTGGACTTGGAGCAAGGAAGTGCAAGTGCACAAGGTGTGGTGGGTCTGGTCATTTTGGTAGGTATTTAGATAACGCAGTAGATCCAGCGTTCGGAGAGTGTTTCGATGAAAATGATGATAATCAGCAGCCGGTTGGAACAGAATCTGAAAAGGAGCCATCTGAAAATGATGATCCAAATGATGATGACCATGTGGTTCCAAATGATTTTGATCATGAGGCTCCAAATGATTTTGATCATGAGGCTCCAAATGATGCTCCAAATGATTTTGATCACAAGGCTCCAAATGATGCTCCAAATGATTTTGATCACGAGGCTCCAAATGATGCTCCAGATGAGGCTCCAAATGATGGTTCACAACATTCTGTGGTTGTGAGTTCTGCTAGGTATGTCAATCTTGCCAATACTAGTACATTTATCACTTGACATTATCTCACTGCCCTTTATGTTTTGTACAGCTCTGTGGTAGGTTCGAAGAAGACTGCCAAAAGGAGAAGAGAAGAAGCAATGAGCACAAGGGTCACAAGGAGCACAATGGTGGCAAGAAGCACAAGGAGCACAATGGTGGCAAGAAGCACAAGAAGCACAGTGGTGGCAAGTAGCACATGGATAAAAAAGAAGCCCCGACGCGCTTTGTAGATTGAGTTGGAACCAAGTAGAATTTATGAAACATTATGAATGATGTTGAATGATGTTGGACCTATGCTACAACTATGTTTTAATGGTGTTTGGATGATGATGGTACATGTTTTGAGGAAGTCGTGTCAAAATGAGGGCCAAATGGGTGAGTGATTGAAATATGTGAACCAAGCTTCAAATTTGATCCAACTTAAAAATTCACATGCTATTTGGATGTTGCAATCCTTTTCAAACTATGGTGGACTTGCTTGTTCTAACTTGGTCACCAATCTGAGCTCTTTTGCGAAGTAAACTCACATTCATGTAAATGTTCTAAAAAGAGCTCCAAAGGTAGGGTAAATGGCCTCATTTCTAAGCAAGGTTTTTTTTCGACCTTGTCTAAATTAGCCAAATAACTTACCTACACATCTATTCCATATATATAGACTATGTGCGTTGGTTTTTTCATTTTTTTTGTTTTTTTTTAATTTTTTATGCTCATTTGAATGTGACGGAGTTTGAGATTGGGCGATATGAGCCAAGATGCATTAATTTTCGTCTGAATGTATGTAGACCTTGTTTATCAACTTGAATCGTTAGTATATGACATTATAAGACTATGTGCGTTGGTTTTTCATTTTTTTTGATTTTTTTTGAATTTTTTATGCTCATTTGAATGCGACGGAGTTTGAGATTGGGCGATATGAGCCAAGATGCATTAATTTTTGTCTGAATGTATGTAGACCTTGTTTATCAACTTGAATCGTTAGTATATGACATTATAAGACTATGTGCGTTGGTTTTTTATTTTTTTGAATTTTTATGCTCATTTTAATTTTGTTCAAATCTAAGTTTGACCAACATTTAAACAAGTTTGAAACATGAAAATAAAAAACTAAGCCTGGATCCTTCTTAGTCACTCCAAAATGAAGCTTTGGTGAGGTTTTAGAAAATTTCATGTTCCAAATCCAAAACCACTTCTCCTCACTTTGAGTTGAACTCTCTACAACATCGATCGTGGTAAGTCATTTGTGTGAAGGTTTTCTCATGAAAATACACATAGACCAAGTTTATTATTTTATATCGTAACTATGTCACATAATAAGACGATGTGCGCTGGTTTCACATTTTTACGATTGTTTTGAATTATTTGTGCTCATTTGAATGTTTGGTCAAACCCACTCTGACCGTCTCCAAAACAAGTTTAAATGTGAAAATGAAAAACTAAGTGCAAATCCTTCTTAGTCACTCTGAAATGAAGCTTTGGCGATTTTATTGATTTTTTTGATTTTTCATAACTCTAAGCCCTCTCACTTGAGTTGAACTCTCTTCAACATCGATCGTGGTAAGTCATTTGTATGAATGTTTTCTCATGAAAATACACATAGACCAAGTTTATTATTTTATATTGTAACCATGTCACATAATACGACAATGTGCGCTGGTTTCACATTTTTACGATTTTTTTTTGAATCATTTGTGCTCATTTTAATGTTTGGTCAAACCTCACAAAAAAACGTTGACCGACTCGAAATCCAAGTTTTATATTTTTTATAGCAACTTAGTTGCATAGTACGACAATGTGCGAAAGTTTCGTATTTTTTTTATTTTTTTTAAGTAGTTATGCTCAACCCTAGCTCAGTGAAACCCTAGCCCTAACCCTAACCCTAAACCCCCAAAACCCCGAAATTCCTAACACTAAACCCCAGAAACCCCATCCAAAACCCCTCCCGCTTCTGAACCGTTGATCGCTGGTGAGTGAACGGTTGGGATCAGACACGCCGATCCACGTGTGCGCAGGTGACGCGCCGATCCACGTGTGCGCTCGTTCTGCAATTTGATTGGCTCGTGGGCATGTGATGCGCTGATTGGCTGGATAGATGGGGTTTGGATCGGCCTGCTGGTTCGATCTAAGCCGTTCCATAAGATCCGGCGACCTAGAATGACGCGGTGCATGGAACAAGCGTACACGCGTCTGACTTCGTGTCCTTCGTGTGTGCTCTTCTCCACGCATCCGCCCGTTGCATTTGAATCATATCAAATTGCATCGAAGTTTGTATTTGAATCATATCAAATTGTATCGAAGTTTGTATTTGAATCGAAAATTGTATCGAAGTTTGTATTTGAATCGAAAATTGTATCGAAAATTTTATATTTCAACGAAAAACTGTGTTCGGTGTCCGGCCGTTTAGGGGGTGCCGGCGGGGGAGGGAAAAATAGTTCGGACCCACCTGTCGGAATAAATGAATATCCATCGGTAAATCTAAATCTATGAGCACACGAGTCTATGACCCACCTGTCGGAATCAATCCAACGTTACGACCATTTAATCAACCAGTAATGGTGACCTATATCCTAAATATAGGACACTTATATCTGGTTATTCCTTGTTTAGGGGGTGCCGGTGGGGGAGGGCAGTAGTTGTTTCTTCGAACGATGTCGCATTTTTCACCATTCCGAATTTTCCATTTCTTTTCCCTTCTTTCAACCTTTATTTATACAATTTCAAGCTTACAAACTCTTACTACACCCAGCCAGTGCGATTACCATACAATTTCTCCCAAATTCCTCCTACAAATTCCTCCCAAATTCATGCCATTCCATACAATTTCAACATTACACCCACTGCGACTAACATACCCCCTACAAATGCGCAAATGCAAATGGGAATTTGTGCTTGATATTCGAGCTTCCTAATCTTCTGGTTCAATGTCCTTAGCTCGTTAGCAACCTCTGTATCAATGCGTGCTCTCCCTCCGTCTCTTCTTCCGGAGCTCGCGTTGCGGCCGCTGCCGTCTGTGGTAGCCATTCTTGGTGCTCAACTAGCAGCTGATTCATTAGCGTCTGGACCAGAACATCTTCCCAAAGGAAGAAACATTTTACCTGCAAAATCGCCAAACAGATAAAATGGATTGCTCAAGGATGCCGATCCATGAAAATTGTGAAATTGCCCCGATTCTTACCCCAATCGTGCTGGTGCACACGTAGAATGGACGATTCTTGTTCCTCGGTGTCTGCGATATCCTCCGAGCAACACCCATCTAGCACCGCGGACAGACGAAGATCGGCATCTTCGTGCGCGCCGGGATCTCCATCCGCGAGGTGGCGCGGGAGCTAGAAGAATACATGGAGCTCGATTCACGAATGCCCGGAGCCGAAGGGGAACTCACTGCGTCTGCGCACATCACCTGTAGTTGTATCACATGGCCGCACCCTCCCACCGTCGGCGGTGCTCCCCGTCGATGCCGCTCTCTCGGTCGCCCGCGCCCAGTTCCTAGCTGCCAACCTCTGTGCCCGACTCCTAGCTCGCCGCCCACCTCTGCGCGTGGCCGCCTCCAACCCCGCTTCGCTGATTCTTGCTCCCCGCTGCGAGCTCTGGGGGCGCCGTACGCCGCTTTTATCACAGACGCGGCGTCGGCAACGGTTGATGGGCTGCCATTAGTGTGTGCCCATTTGCTCAGTTTTTGCCCTCAGGAACGGTTGACAGGGGGGTTCCACAAGCAGTGGCTAAGAGCCAGAGTCAACTACCTTGACCAGACGGAGACGGCAACATTCACGTAATAAGTCCTTGCGCACAGACTAGGGGTAAAACTGAGGATGTTTCGCAACTGAGGGCAAAACTGAGCACATGGACGCAACTGATGGCAGAAGGATAATTTGCCCTTTGATAATTGCCTACACAATCTTGATAAAGTTTTCCAGAGATGTGAAGAAACAAACCTTGTTTTGAATTGGGAGAAAATCCATTTTATGGTCAATGAAGGTATAGTTCTTGGACACAAAATTTCGGAAAGAGGCATTGACGTTGATAGGGCTAAAATTGAAGCTATAGAGAAGATGCCTTGTCCAAGGGATGTTATAGGTATACGCAGTTTTCTTGGTCATGCTGGTTTTTATAGGAGGTTTATAAAGGATTTTTCCAAGACCTCTAAACCTCTTACTAATCTTTTGCAGAAAGATGTTCCATTCGTTTTTATGATGATTGTAAAGAAGCTTTTGAAATTCTTAAGAAAGCTTTAACAACTGCTCCGGTTGTTCAACCTCCAGATTGGAATTTGCCTTTGAGATAATGTGTGATGCTAGTGATTTTGCTGTAGGTGCTATTTTAGGACAGCGCATTGATAAAAAACTAAATGTTATTCATTATACTAGCAAAACTCTTGATAGTGCTCAAAGAATTATGCAACTACTGAAAAAGTATTTTTAGCTGTTGTTTTTGGTTGTGATAAGTTTAGACCTTATATTGTTGACTCTAAAGTAACTATTCATACTGATCATGCTGCTATTAAATATCTAATGAAAAAGAAAGATGCTAAGCCACGGCTTATTAGATGGGTGCTTTTATTGCAAGAATTCGATCTGCATATAGTTGACAGGAAGGGTGCTGATAACCCAGTTGCCGATAATTTGTCTAGAATGGAAAATATTCTTGATGACCCTATTCCTGTTAATGATAATTTTCCAGATGAACAATTGGCAGCATAAAGGTAAACACTCGTGAAAACCCTTGGTATGTAGATTATGCTAACTTTATTGTTTCCAAATTTTTGCCTCCAAATTTTACTTATCAGCAAAGGAAGAAATTCTTCTATGATCTGAGGCATTATTTTGGGATGACTCACACTTCTATAAATAAGGAATTGACGGTATCATTCGGCATTGTGTTCCGGAATATGAGCAAGAAGAAATTTTGAGGAAATGCCACAACAGTCCTTATGGTGGACATCATGCTGGAGACAGAACTGCACACAAAGTGCTACAATCAGGTTTTTATTGGCCTACTCTATTCAAAGATGCAAGGAAATTTATTTTATCTTGCGATGAATGCCAAAGAGTTGGTAATATCAGTAGACGTAATGAAATGCCTATGAATTATTCTCTTGTTATTGAACCTTCTGATTGTTGGGGATTTGACTTTATGGGTCCTTTCCCCAGTTCGCATGGTAATACTCATATACTTGTTGCTGTTGATTATGTCACTAAATGGGTAGAAGCAATTCCTACTCCTAGTGCTGATCAATAAACCTCTTTGAAAATGCTTAAGGATGTCATTTTTCCTAGGTTTGGTGTCCCTAGATATTTAAGGACTGATGGAGGTTCTCATTTTATTCATGGTGCTTTTAGAAAAACTCTTGCTAAATATGATGTTAATCATAGAGTGTCTTCACCTTATCATCCTCAAACTAGTGGACAAGTGTAATTAAATAATAGGGAGATTAAGTTAATCTTGCAAAAGACTGTTAATAAATCTAGAAAGAATTGGTCTAAGAAACTTAATGATGCTTTATGGGCTTATAGAACTGCTTATAAAAACCCCATGGGTATGTCTCTTCATAAAATGTTTTTGGAAAAGCTTGTCATTTACCACTAGAATTAGAACATAAAGCTTGTTGGGCAACTAAGGAGCTTAATGATGATTTTAAGCTTGCCGGTGAAAAAATACTGTTTGATTTGAGTTCTTTAGATGAGTGGAGAAGTGAAGCTTATGAAAATGCTAAATTATTTAAAGAAAAAGTTAAGAAGTGGCATGACAAAAGATTTTGAAAAGAGAATATAATATGGGAGACAAAGTACTATTGTATAGGTCTCGTCTCAGAGTTTTTGCAGGAAAGCTCTTATCAAAATGGGGAGGCCTTTTTATTGTCGAAGAAGTTTATCGCTCCGGTGCCATCAAAATTAATTCGTTGGACGGAGATAAACCACAAGTGGTTAATGGCTAGAGGCTCAAGCATTATATTTCTGGTGACCCACTTGGAAAAGATGTCGATATAATACAAGTTGTGACTCCGGAAGACTTCATCAAAAGCAAATACCAGAAGGAATCAGAGTCAGAATTGGAATAGGTATCAGTTTCCGTAAGTAAACCTCTTTGGAAAAATCCAGAAAATTTATATTTGTAGTTTTAGGAAATATAATAAATGGCAGGATGAAAAAGAGACGGAGTCGGTGTCCAGGTGACCCCTGGCCGTGGCCCAGCCTTGGGCCGCGCCTGGGTCCCACCTGGAGCCCCAGGACACCGCCTCCGACTCCGCTTGTCTTTTCGCTTTCCTTTTGTTCAGAAATTTTTTGCTATATATTTACCCGGATCTGTTGATGCCCGTATCTCGTGTTTTTGATGCCTTTTGTTTTCGAGTTGTTTCAGCCAGATTTTCAAACCCTACATGTCCTCTCACAAGGAAGACAAGGAGGGAACTGAGGAGCTGAAGGATGGGTTCGTCAAGAGCGTCGCCAACCTCTACCTCAATGAAGTGAAGATGCATCCGAAGGTTTTGCGACTTGAGGATGGTGTTCTTCGGCAGGAGGATCTTCAAGGACCCAAGAAAGAGGGGGATATGAAGGCCAGGCTTGAAGAGGTGGAGCAAGATGTCTTCGTGTGCAAAGGGATGGTGCTGAGAGGGTTGGATGCGAATCATCGCATGATCTCTGAACTTATCACTGAACACAAGAAAGAAACTGCAGAATTAAGAGACGATATCCTATCTCTTTATAAGGAGATAGCACAACTGCAGGCTCAGATTTATGATCTTCACAATCAGAACTGTGAGTATGAAATTAGGTTTAAAGGTATCAGTTCAGCTGCAAGTTTCAGGATGATAGAGACCGAGATGTCCCTCATCGATGGTAAACCCGTGCCTTGGAAGACTAATGACGATGTAGAGGAAGTTGGATCATCACCGGAGGAGTAATTCGGACGTCATGGGTAATGGCACTCCCTTAGCTTGTTCCAAGCTTGGGGAGTGCCTCAGTATCATCATTATCTTTTACCTTTTTATCTTTTAGTCGTGTGTCATGTCCTGAGTAGAGAAGTTATCATATGAAATATGGTGTGCATTGTGGTCATCATCCTTTCATGCACTAGCTTTGTATCCGTTGGTGTGATTGCCGTTATGGAATATTAATGAGAAGTCTGGTTTTTTACTTTCTCGCACCGCTTTATTCTAGTTTGCAAGTATCTCTAGATCTCTTTGGAAAAGTGTTGGTCACACATTGGGTGCAGCTTTGAAAATCTTATTGGGTGTGGCAAACATAGCATTGGTCAGTAGCAACAATTCTTGGATGCTTAAGTAGAGAAGAAAGTTTTACTTGCAAATATATTATCATTGGTATCTTTCAGATTTATCGGTTTCCAAGCTTTATATTCTTGAATAAGAACCTTATGCTGACAAGGAAGATGGCTCTTTAAGGTATGATCAATCTTATTGCTGGTAATATATATATATATATATTGTTTATATCTCTCAACATTTATGTTTGCTAAAAGCCTTGCTAGCCAAAGCCTTGCATTGAGAGGGAATACTTCTCGTGCATCCAAATACTTGAGTCAAATACTTTTGCCATTTGCGTCCACCATACCTACCTACATGTGGTATTTCCCTGCCACTCCAAATAATTTTCTCATGTGCTATCTTTAAAATATTCAAAATTCTCCTTTTTGTGCCCTGTTTTTAAGCTCATGAGGAAGCAGTAAGAAGTTGGTTATAACTTGTGACAAGCAAGGTCATTTCCCCCTTTCACCCGATGTTGATGGTTCACATCCTCAATTGAATTAACCCGAGAGCGGCTTAAGCAAAATATAAATATAACTCACTGCTTGCTGGCTCAGATGGCGGAGTTGGGTGGTGCCCCAAGCGAAGGCGTGGATGTAGCAAGTAGCAGTTTTCCTCGTTAACGAACCGAGGTTTATCGAACCAGTAGGACTTTGAAATCAACAACAAAGTGAATGTTGAAGATCTCTGGCACTTAATCTTCAACAGACGTGGACCTGCACACACTCAACCAAAATACTTTCCCCCCAACGGCGGAAAGGTTGTCAATCTTGCCGGTCTCGCAGAAAACAAAGCGGTTAATTGTAAGTGAAATAGATGAAATATGAAAATGGACCAGTGGAGTAATGATGATGAAAAGTGATGAATAAAAGTTGCAATCAATGTAAAAAAGATGGACCGGGGCCATGGGTTGACTAGTGGAGTCTCTCAAGTAAATAGAACATTAATGTGATGGGTAAACAAATTACAGCTAGGCAATTGACAAGATTATAACACAAAATTAATCTAGCTATGACAAAGAGAACATGATAATATTTATGTAGGCATCACGACAAAGAACAAAGACCGTTGAGTCCAACTGCATCTTTGTCTAAAAACTCCACCGTGGGATCGCTATCCAGCCTGTCACCCATCGGTATTAAGTTGCAAGCAACATACATTTGCATTAAGTAAAGCGCATGAAGTAAACAATACTAATATCAAAAGAGACATTAACACCGTTGTTTTACCCTTAGTAGCAACATCACACCCTCGCCCTTAGACGTTTCTGTCACTCGTGCCCAGGAACAAAAGGGGCATGAACCCACTATCTAGCATAAATACTCCCTCTTGGAAATACACACAATCACTTGGCCAAAGTAACTACGCACATCGGAGAGCATGCAAGAACATAAATCAACATATAAGAATCAAGCACAATCTTATCATAACTTTATAATCCATCGGATCCCAGCAAACACATCACATAGCATTACAATAATCGATCTTGATCATGTTAGGAAGCTCACAAGATCATAAGACATGAAGCACAAGAGAGAGATACTACCATCTAGCTACTTCCATGGACCCATGGTCCAAGGTGGGACTACTCACAAATCATCCCGGAGGAAGGCATGGCGATAAAGAGCCCTCCAGGATTGATCTCGCCTCCGGCAGAGTGCCGAGATCAGCTTCAGAATCACCCCGAACTAGGGTTTGCGGTAACGGTGCGTCGGGGTGACTTCTCTGGAAAATAATGGCCGCCCCCTCGTTTTTAGGGTTAAAGGGATTTTATAGGCATCGGAGGGGGCCGAGGCGGTGCCCAGAGGGCAGGGGCGGGCCCCACCCGCGGGTCCAAGGGGGGCCGCGGCCGCCACCCGCCTCTGGCCCCTGGGTGGCCCCCCAGGTCGCCCTTTGGTCCTCTGGTGCCTTCCGTCGCATAAAAAATCTCCGTAAATTTTCAGCTCAATCCGACGATATTTCCTGTGGTGGACTTTCTGAAATACAAAAACAGCAAAAACAGGAAACTGGCACTAGGCATCTTGTCAATAGGTTAGTCCAACAAAATGCATAAAAATGATGTAATATGATAATAGAAACATGTGACAACATCACAAAACTAGCATGGATCAATCAAAAATTATAGATACGTTTGACACGTATCAGCATCCTCAAGCTTAACTCATACTCGTCCTCGAGTAGGTAAGTGATAACAAAAAATAATTTTTGATGAGACATGCAACCAACACAAACATGATCAAGATAGTAATGTAAAGCATAGGATGTGAATGAAGTGATACAAAACAATTGTCTATAGTTGATAGAAGAAAGCAATGAGTAACTAAGTTGAATCAATCAAGCAAAACCTTTCATAAATAGTATGTTAAAGACATGAAAGCAATGTGATCCACATACTTGATTAATTCTCAAAGGTAATAATTCCATGACAAAAGTGTTTGAGAATCAAAAACAGAGAAGATGTAAGTTTTAGCAAAAAGCTTCAACTTCCAACGGTAAAGCAAATATAAAGATTCATGTTTAATCTGACTATGCAATATGATCAATGATACCCAGGGTCAATGCTAGATGTTTTCTTTGGTGGAGATAGAAGGAAAAGGAAAACTGACTCAACATTAAAAGTAAAAGAAAGGCCCTTCGTAGAGGGAAGCAGGGATTAGTCATGTGCTAGATCTTTTTATTTTTATAAAACAGAATTAAAACAATTTTGAGACATGCATACTTTCGTCAATGACTTCACAACATAGAAACTATCTAGTCCCCCATAACAAGCAAGGCTTTTAGACTTGTGAGAGCAGCTGGTTTTAGAGAAGCGAGTACGCTGCTCTTTCTCCTTGGTTTCACCACTGTCCAATGTTTAGAGCTGATTTCTCAGATTTTCATTGCGCGGAGGAGAATGGTGAGTAATATTTATATTTTGCTTAAGCTGCTCTCTGGTTGATTCAAGTGAAGACGTAATCCATCGACACCGGGTGAAAGGAAAGGAAGTGACCTTTCTTGCCACAAGTTATATCTAGCTCTCTACTGCTCCCTCATGAGCTTAAAAATAGGGGCACAAAAACGAGTATTTTGATTTTTTTAAGATAGCACATGACAAATTTACTTGGAATGGCAGGAAATACCATGCATAGGTAGATATGGTGGACTCAGCTGGCAAGATAGTTTGGCTTTGGGATTTGGATGCACAAGTGAATTCTAGACTCAGTACGAATTTTAGGGCTTAGCAAAAGGGGTATTTGAAGTAAACATCTAGCATTAACCGGTAACAGAGTAACATAAGACATTAGTCAATCATAACCATAAAAGCTCCACACCGTCTCCCTTGTTGACCAAACAATTCTTTTGATGGAAAGATTAGCTTAATGAATTAACAACTACGAAACACCACACAGTTTCAAGCTTTTAACTATATTTCTTTACTAATCAATTCCACTCAAATAACCAGCAAGTTTAAGCATTCATCTTAATATCTCAAGACAAATGAGAAGTATTAAGTATCCACACAATGATCTACAAAACTATGCAGGCTTTCATTTCATTCCAATATCACATGAATAGCATTTTGCCACTTTGACAATTCAAGCAATTTATCAATAACAACTCTCCAACAAGTATAAGTGAAGAACAAGAGAGTTTAACATCAACTACTAGCAGCTCTAAATAAGATAAAAACTAAAAGCGAGAGCTTACTAGCAAATAAACAGTAGCTAAGAATACTCAACAAGATATAAGCGAAGCAAAGGAGTATTCAAATGAAAAAGCGGAGCGTGTCTCTCTCCCACACAAATAAAGCAAGGGTCCAACAAGGATATGACCAGCAAACAAACAAACAAAACTGAAAGTAAAAAGACTCTCCAAGCATAGCACATAATATGTAAAGTGATAAAAACGTAGTTCAACGAAGACGACCTCATGATAGTCGATGAAGAAGAGGGGATGCCTTGGGCATCCCCAAGCTTTGACGCTTGATGGTTCTTGATACTCAAAGGGGGTGCCATGGGGGAATCCCCAATCTTGAGCTCTGATCCATCTTCAATTTCTTCATTATCCTCTCCTTTGGAACTTAAAAACCCCCTTCACACAAAACTTATCATAAACTGATTAGAGGGTTAGTGCTCATAAATTAAAAATGCACATGTGTTCAACTCAAGACCAATTGAAAACAACTTTATTGGGAATTAGCTACTATTTACTAAGCCTCAATATGGCGCTCCTCCGCAAGAGTATCACATTTAACGATAGTAAAGAGACGAATACAAAATAAAAGCCTAATCTGTCAAAAACTGAATAGTCTGTAAAAATCGAATTTTTAGAGGCACTTCTGTTGCTTAGATCAGAAAACTCAAAACTAACGAAAGATAGATAAAAGTATCTGGCTTGCTGTCTAAAAATATCCGAAAAAGATAAAATTCATAGATATTTTGGATTTTCGAAAAGTGAAGGACAGTAATCTTTTTCTGGACAGCAAAACAACACCTCGCACTTTCAATGCATTAGAGGCTAAACTTGGCAAAAAAAAAATCAAAAGAAAAAATACAATGAAGTTGCTACAGAGGCAACAACTTCAAGACTCAAGAAAAGCAAAAACTAAACTGAAAGTAAAAGATGGGTTGCCTCCCAACAAGCGCTTTTCTTAACGCCTTTTATCTAGGCGCAATGCCAAATATCAAGTTTTTTTGGAGGCCTTTGCAACATCAAGAGCATAGCTTGACCTTATGATTGATTCAAAAGGAAGCTTATTTATCTTTCTAGGGAAGTGTTCCTTCCCTCTTCTAAGGGGGAACTGAAATCTTATATTTCCCTCTTTCGTATCAATAATAGTACCAACGGTTCTCAAAAACGGTCTCCCCAAAATAATAGGACAAGAAGCATTACACTCAATGTCCATAACAATAAAATCAACAAGAACATAGTTATCATTAACAACAATAAGGACATCATCAATTCTACCCAAAGGTAGGAGGTTCCTCATTACTAGTTTGGATAGTATAAACTTTAACAGTTTTCCTATTCATTTCAGCAATTCTAGCTTCTTCTTTCTCTTTAGCCCATCTAGCTTTCAAGCGAGCCATCATCCTTTCATTCTCATTAATTTGAATAGAAATATCATTTAAAGATTCAGTAGGATTGTCTTGAAGAGGAGTGGTTCTAATTTTTAAAATTTCAACATCATGAGCAAGATCTTCCACCTTAGAGACAAGTCTATCCAGTTTTTCAAGTTTCTCTTCGACATTTTTGTTGAAAGATTTTTGCGAAGTGATAAATTCCTTTAAAACATTTTCAAGATAAGAGGACACATTCTTATTAGGATTATAAGAATTACCATATGAGTTGCCATTATTGGGAGGATAAGGCATATAGTTGTTACTACCAAAATTATTTCGATAAGCATTATTGTTGAAGTTATTTCTATTAAGAAAATTAACATCAACTTGATCCTTTTCTTGGGAAATTAATGAAGCAAGTGGGACATTATTAGGATCAATAGGGGACTGATTGGTAGCAAGCATAGACATAATCATATCAACCTTATCACTCAAAGAGGAAATTTCCTCGACAGAATTTACCTTCTTACCACTTGGAGCTCTTTTGGTATGCCATTGTGAATAATTTGTCATCATCTCATCCAAAATTTTAGTTGCTGCACCTAATGTGGTGGACATGAAGGTGCCTCCCGCGGCCGAGTCCAAGAGGTTCCTTGAAGAAAAATTCAAACCTGCATAAAAAGTTTGGATAACCATCCACATAGTTAATCCATGCGTGGGACAATTTTTAACCATAAATTTCATTCTCTCCCAAGCTTGAGCAACATGTTCATTATCAAATTGTCTAAAGTTCATAATGTTACTCCTCAATTGTACGATTTTAGCAGGTGGATAATATTTTTCCAATAAAAGCATCTTTGCATTTAATCCAAGAATCAATGCTATTTTTAGGCAAAGACAATAACCATTCTTTTGCTCTCCCTCTCAAAGAGAAAGGGAAAATTTTCAGTTTTATGATGTCACTTTCTACCTCCTTATACTTTTGCATATCACATAACTCAACAAAGTTATTTAAATGAGAGGCAGCATCATCCGTACTAGCACCAGAAAATTGCTCTTTCATAACAAGATTTAGCAAGGCAGCCTTAATTTCATAAGATTCCGCTTTAGTAGCAGGTGGAGCAATTGGAGAGCATATGAAATCATTGTTATTAGTGCTAGTAAAGTCACACAACTTGGTGTTTTTAGTGGAAGACATAATGATAAGATAAAATAACAAGACGGGAATAAAGACTACGCTAATTATTTTTTTGGGTTTTAAAATTTTGCAACAAGAAAAATAAGCTAACGAGAAATAAAACAAGCAAGACAAAAAAAGTAAAGTAATTGAGAGTATGATACTCCCCTTGCTGCAGCTCCAAAGTCCCCAGCAACGGCGCCAGAAAAAGGCTTGCTTGCTGGCTCAGATTGCGGAGTTGGGTGGTGCCCCAAGCGAAAGCGTGGATGTAGCAAGTAGCAGTTTTCCCTTGTTAATGAACCGAGGTTTATCGAACTGGTAGGATTTTGAAATCAACAACAAAGTGAATGTTGAAGATCTCTGGCGCTTAATCTTCAACAGACGTGGACCTGCACACACTCAACCAAAATACTTTGCCGCCAACGGCGGAAAGGTTGTCAATCTTTCTAGTCTCGCAGAAAACAAAGCGGTTAATTGTATAGTGAAATAGATGAAATATGAAAATGTACCAGTGGAGTAATGATGATGAAAAGTGATGAATAAAAGTTGCAATCAATGTAAAAAGATGGACCAGGGGCCATGGTTTCACTAGTGAAGTCTCTCAAGTAAATAGAACATTCATGTGACGGGTAAACAAATTACAGCTAGGCAATTGACAAGATTATAACACAAAATTAATCTAGCTATGACAAAGAGAACATGATAATATTTATGTAGGCATCATGACAAAGAACAAAGACCATTGAGTCCAACTGCATCTTTGTCTAAAAACTCCACCGTGGGATCGCTATCCAGCCTGTCACCCATCGGTATTAAGTTGCAAGCAACAGACATTTGCATCAAGTAAAGCACATGAAGTAAACAATACTAATATGAAAAGAGACATTAACAACGCTGTTTTACCCTTAATAGCAACAGCACACCCTCGCCCTTAGATGTTTCTGTCACTCGTGCCCAGGAACAAAAGGGGGCATGAACCCACTATCTAGCATAAATACTCCCTCTTGGAGATACACACAATCACTTGGCCAAAGTAACTACGCACATCGGAGAGCATGCAAGAACATAAATCAACATATAAGAATCAAGCACAATCTGATCATAACTTTATAATCCATCGGATCCCAACAAACACATCACATAGCATTACAATAATCGATCTTGATCATGTTAGGCAGCTCACAAGATCATAAGACATGAAGCACAAGAGAGAGAGACTACCATCTAGCTACTGCCATGGACCCATGGTCCAAGGTGGGACTACTCACAAATCATCTCGGAGGAAGGCATGGCGATGAAGAGCCCTCCGGGATCGATCTCCCCTCCGGTAGAGTGCCGGGATCAGCTTCAGAATCACCCCCGAACTAGGGTTTGCGGTGACGGCGCGTCGGGGTGACTTCTCTGGAAAATAATGGCCACAATCTCGTTTTTAGGGTTAAAGGGATTTTATAGGCGTCGGAGGGGGCCGAGGCGGTGCCCAGAGGGCAGGGGCGGGCCCCACCCGCGGGTCCAAGGGGGGTCGTGGCCGCCACCCGCCTCTGGCCCCTGGGTGGCCCCCCAGGTCGCCCTTTGGTCCTCTGGTGCCTTCTGTCGCATAAAAAATCTCCGTAAATTTTCAGCTCAATCCGACGATATTTCCTGTGGTGGACTTTCTGAAATACAAAAACAGCAAAAACAGGAAACTGACACTAGGCATCTTGTCAATAGGTTAGTCCGACAAAATGCATAAAAATGATGTAATATGATAATAGAAACATGTGACAACATCACAAAACTAGCATGGATCAATAAAAAATTATAGATACGTTTGACACGTATCACTCACCATTCTCCTCCGCACAATGAAAATCTGAGAAATCAGCTCAAACATTGGTTAGTGGTGAAACAAAGGAGAAAGAGGAATGTACTCGTTCCTCTAAAACCAGCCGCTCTCACAAGTCTAAAAGCCTTGCTTGTTATGGGGACTAGCTAGTTTCTTTACTGTGAAGTCGTTGACGAAAGCATGCATATCTCAAAACTGTTTTACTTCTGTTTCGAAAAATTAAAAAGCTCTAGCACATGACTAATCCCTGCTTCCCTCTGCGAAGGGCCTTTCTTTTACCTTTATGTTGAGTCAGTTAACCTATTCCTTCTATCCTTTATTAGCAAAGCAGATGGTGTTAAGTTGAGATACAATCAATTATATTGCAACAATATGTTTGATCATGTTTTATTGCAGTTGACAATGCCATTTTGGTAAACAAGTTGAAAGTTGAGCTTTGCTAAACAATCATCTTCCTTGTACAGTATTTGTACTTTTATTGCAAGAATATAACTCTTGGAAGTTTCCAATGATGCTTAGAGTCTTTGATGATTGAGGCTTGTGATATCTGCTGATAATAGCTCTTATATAGATTCTCCTTGAAAGATAAGTTTGATATGTTAGATGTTCTCTGACCAAGAATACAGTTTGCCACCACTCAATTATGTTTTTCTCTGCGCACCTCTATATGTGATTAAACTATCACTTGTTCTTTAAGTTTGATATGAGAAAAGGTTGCTGTGTAGAATGAGTGTGTGTGCCTGTTTAGTAAATACTGATGCTTTTTGTCCGTATTCGTTATTATCAACACTTCGCTCCATAAACCTGTGGTCATGTTTACCGAGCTCAGTATTCGCTTGGGGACAAGCGAGGTCTAACCTTGGGGGAGTTGATACGTACATTTTGCATCACTATTTTATATCATAATTTGCTGTTATTCATGGATATATTTCATATTAGAATGCAATACTTATGTTATTTTACCTTATTTTGCATGTTTGATGATTGTTGGTGATTTAACTGCCGGAGCCCGGAATCAGCTGGAAAAGGCACCGTCAAGATATTGTACCTCTACATCGCCAAAAATTCCAGAAAAATTCAGAGATCATTATTTTCCCAGATGACGGAAGGAGCCAAAAGGGCGACCAGAGGGGAGCCACCAGGGCACCAGGTGCCACCTGGCCGCGGCCTACCCTTGGGCCGCGCCTGGGGCCCACCTGGTGGCCCTGGGTCGCCTCCGGCTCCCCCCTTTCACGTATATCACCCCTCCGACCTAAAAACATCGGGGGATGCTTCGAAGAAATATTCCGCCGCTGTCTCGGGGGCGGAAACCACAGAGAGAGAAAAAGCTCTCCGGCAGGGAGAAAACTGTCGGGGAAATCCCTTCCTGGAGAGGGGAGATCGTCACCATCGTCATCGTCACAGGCTTAATCGGGATCATCATCAACATCATCCTCACCGACAGCACCATCATCCTCACAGCTCCGCCCCGTTCCGCTGTTATATCTAGGGTTATACTTGTTGTAGTTCATTGGGATCACTTTGCCGGTGTTGATTGCCTTGTGGGGTTGATGCTATTGAGTTTTATCGGTGAATTACTTTTATGACCAGATTGTTAATCATTTATTCATCACCTCTGATTATGATCCATATGATGTCTTGTGAGTAGTTCGTTTAGTTCTTGAGGACATGGGGAAGTCTCGTTGCAAGTAGTGGATTATGCTGAGTAGTATTTAATGGTTTGATATTTAAGTTGTGGTGCTATTCTTCTAGTGGTGTTGTGTGAACGTCGACTACATGACACTTCACCTTTATGGGCCTAGGGGAATGCATTGTGTATTTAGTTTGCTTGTGCGGTGGTTGCAAGAATGACAGAAACCCGAACCCCCATTGGTAAACTAGTGCATGAGGGAGTGTAGGATCTCAGAGGTTAAGGTTGTGGTTAGTTAATTCTTAAATACTTCCTTGCATTTGCGGATGCTTGTAGGGAAGTGTAATCACAAGTGTGTTCTAGTCCAAGTAAGGGCGGTTCATTAGCATAGGTTCACCCACACAACACTTAGCAAAACATTAAACATTAAGCAGCAGTATGACGCGAAAGTGACTTGACATAACTCACATGTGTCCTCATGAGCGTTTAGCCATCATAAGTAGAATCACCGGCTTGTCCTTTGTGCTAAAAAGGATTGGGCCACTTGCTGCAATAATTATTGCTCTCTTTTATTTACTCGCACTTTATTTATTTGTTACTATAAAAACCCATAAAAATCCTTCTGTTAGTGTTTGCACTGAAACTTTGAACGAATCTACAAGCCAACACCTTCTGCTCCTCGTTGGGTTCGACACTCTTATTTATCGAAAGTACTGCAATAGATCCCCTATACTTGTGGGTCATAACTATCCAGCATGTCACCCAAAAGTATTAAGTTGCAAGCAACAGATCATTGCCATAAACAAAGTGCATAATGTAAGCAATGTAAATAACATAAGGAAATCACATCGCTGTTTTCTCCCTAGTGGCAACAGCACATCTCTAGCCTTAACCGTTCACGTCACCGAACTCAGACAAAGAGAGGCATGAACCCACTATCTAGCATAAATACTCCCTCATACAACACTAATAATTATTTGGCCAAAGCATCCACTAGCATCGGAGATCATGCAAGATCATAGATAAAACACAACACAAAGATGAATGATACGTCTTCGACGTATCTATAATTTTTTATGTTCCATGCTTGATTTTATATCAGTGCCACATGTTTTTATAATGTTTTTATATCATTTTGGCATGATTTATGGAAATAACCTATTAACAAGATGCCCAGTGCCAGTTCCTGTTTTCTGCTGTCTTTTTGTTTAAGAAAAGTTGTTCTGGAAAGTTTCTCGGAATGCACTAAAAATTTACAGGAATTATTTCCTATATGAAACAAAGACGGAACCCGAAGGACGACCGGAGGGGAGCCCCAGGGACTCCAGACGCCCTCCAGGCACGGCCCCACCCTAGACCGCGCCTGGGGCCCACCTGGGAAGCTCCTTCGCCTCCTCGCGTCGCCTCTTCACCTATAAAACCCCCCTCGACACAAAAACCCTAGGACACCAGATCATATTTCTAGAAGACGTCCGAGGTCGCCGCCATCTCCAACCCTAGTTCGGGAGGGTTCTGCAATTCTTCCTGGCACCCTGCCGGAGAGGGGAATCGACACTGGAGGTATCTACATCACCATGCCTGCCTCCGGAGTGATGCGTGAGTAGTCCACCACGGGACTACGGATCCATAGCAGTAGCTAGATGGTTGTCTCTCCTCCTTGTACTCCATTGCTTAGATCTTGTGAGCTGCCTATCATGATCAAGATCATATTATTTGTAACTGCTACATGATTGTGTTTACATGGATCTGATGAATTGTGAAAGTCATTGCTTTTGTTCATCTATGTGTTGTGTTTTATCTATGATCTTGCATGCTCTCCGATGCTAGTGGATGCTTTGGCCAACTAATTATTAGTGTTGTATGAGGGAGTATTTATGCTAGATAGTGGGTTCATGCCTCTCTTGTCTGAGCTCGGGTTGACAAAAACGATTAAGATGAGAGATGTGCTGTTGCCACTAGGGAGAAACCAACGGTGTGATTTCCATGTGTTATTTACATTGGTTACATTATGCACTTTGCTTATTGCAATGATATGTTGCTTGCAACTTAATACTTTTGGGTGACATGCTAGATAGCGATCCCAAGGTGGATTATTAGTCATAGATGCAATCAGAAGATTGTCTATGTATTTTGACGTAATGCCCATATTAGATGAAACGGTGAACTATATTGTTTTATGATAGCCTTGTTGTGTGCCCACAATTCTGTCAATTGCCATGCTGTAATTTGTTTACCCATCATGTATATCTTTTGAAGAGACACCTCTAGTGAACTGTGGATCCCGGTCCTATTTTCCTACATTGCTTACAACCGTTTTCATAGCTTTTCATCATCATTTGCTCGCTGATCCCATTTCACTCTCATCATATTTTATATCCACACATTTAATCCTTCGTGTTCAGCAAGCCGGAGAGATTGACAACCTCTCTGTTTTCGTTGGGGCAAAGTACTTGTTTGTGATTGTGTGCAGGTCCGCGTTAATCTACAAGCGCCAGAGTAGATTGACACCTCGCTAAGCCTTCTCCAAGTCCTACTGGATCTGACAACCTTGGTTTTGCAATCAAGGGAAACTGCTGCTTTCCTGCATCATACCTTCCTCTTGGGGTCTCCCAGTGAACGTGTGATCCACGTCATCAAGCTCTTTTCTAGCGCCATTGCCGGGGACTAGGAAGCTTCAGGTAGTGGAGTTTCACACTTCCTTTCACTTTACTTTGTTATTGTCTTGCTTAGTATATTTTTTGTTAGTCCTGTTTTGCCTTTTGTTATGCAGGATTAAATTTTTGTTCTAGGAATTTATTGGACTCGGCAGTTGGAGGGACCTTCATGTCCACCACATTAGGTGCTGCAACAAAACTCTTGGATGAGATGATGGTAAATTATTTGCAATGGCACACCGAGAGAGCTCCTAGTGGTAAGAAGGTAAATTCTATCGAGGAAATCTCCTCTTTGAGTGATAAGGTTGATATGATTATGTCTATGCTTGCTAGAAAACAAGTTCCTATTGATCCAAATAATGTTCCTTTAGCTTCTTTGGTTGCTCAAGAGGAACAGGTTGATGTCAATTTTGTTAAAAATAACTTCAACAACAATGCTTATAGGAACAACTTTGGTAATAATAATTATAAACCTTATCCTTCAAATTATGGCAATTCCTATGGTAATTCTTACAACAATAATATAGGTGTGTCCTCTGATCTTGAAAGCATGCTTAAATATTTTATCACTTCACAAAAAGCTTTCAATAAAATTGTTGAAGAAAAACTAGAGAAACTTGATAATCTCATTCATAAGGTTGATAGTTTGTCTCATGAAGTTGATTTACTTAAAATAATTTTTTTGCCTCATGATGTTAAGGAACATAAAACTTTAAATGCCATAAAAGTTACAATTGATAATAATATAAGAATGTTGGCTGAACTACATGCTAGATGGGAAAGAGAAGAAAAAGAGGCTGAAATTGCTGAAAATAGTAAGGTTGCTAATGTTTGCACTATTTATACTAATGATAATATTAAAATTTTGAATGCTCAAGAGTAATCTACAGCACCTAAGTATGCTAATGGTAAAATAATAGGAGTTGGAAAAATTTCTACCATACCTAAAAAGAACCCAAAACTTTCAGTCAACACAGAAACTGTTGTTGATAAAAATGCTGAAATTAGTTCTGATGATATGGATTCTTTAGGTGATAAGGCTCCTGTTATTTTTGGTGACAATGATCTTGATTTTGATAATTGTAACCTTACTGAAGTTATAAAGTTTTTACAAAAGCTTGCTAAAACACCTAATGCAAGTAAGATGAACTTGGCTTTTACTGAGTATATCACTAATGCTCTCATTGAAGTGAGAGAAGAAAAGCTTAAATGTGAATTCTCTATTCCTAGGAAATTAGAGGGTGCTTGGGAACCTACCATTAAAATGAAAGTAAATTATTTTGAGTGTAATTCTTTGTGTGATCTTGGTTCTAGTATTTCTATTATGCCAAAAAAGTTATTTGATGCCCTTGATCTTGAACCACTGCAAGATTGTGATTTGAATGTGAATTTTCTTGATGCCACTTCGCATACACCTTTGGGTAAAATAGATTATGTTCTCATCATGGTTAGTGGTAATTATGTTCTTGTTGATTTCATTGTTATGGATCTTGATTTTAAGCTTCCTTGTCCTATTGTTTTGGTAAGACCGTTTCTTAGAACTATTGGTGCAGTCATTGATATGAGAGTGGGCAATATTAAATTTCAATTTCCACTGAAAAAAAGGGATGGAACATTTCCCTAGGAAGAGGATAAAGAAACATTTTGATTCCATTGTTAAGCCAAAGAGTGGTTTTGAATTTGGTCCTATTGATAAAACTTGAATTTGCCCTTTTTGCCTAGCTAAAAGGCGTTAAAGAAAAGCGCTTATGGGAGGCAACCCATTTTTACCTTCTGTTTATTTTTGTTTCTTTGAGTTTTGGGTGATGTTACTTCTGTACCAACTCCCTTGTATCTTTTTATTTTGGTTTTTTGTGCCAAGAATAGCCTCTAACGAGAGGATGACTAATCGGTGAGTTTGCTGTCTAGAAACAAATTTATGTTCTTCACTGTTCGAAAATCCAAAAACTCACAGAACGTCATCTGTGGCTGCAAATGTTTGACAGAAAGCATCAAGGTTTTTTCTACCTTTCTCTACTTTTAAGTTTTCTGATTGAGGTCCAGAAGTGTCCCGAAAAAATCATCTTTACAGTCTGTTCTGTTTTTGACAGATTCTGTCCTTAGTTTTGCATTGCTTCTTTCACGGGCAAAGTGAAGCTTTTTCATAACTAGAGTTTTACTTAGACCTTTGTGGCAGTAGCTAATGTTGTAAAAAAAAATCATGATATGTGCTTTGGAACTGAAGGAAGATTTTGTTTTTGTGGACTAACCCCTCTAATGAAGTTGCTATAAGTTTTGCGTGAAGGAAGTTTTCCAGTATCCAAGTGCGAGGTGATGAAAGAAGATCAAGAAGGGATAAAAGACTAAGCTTGATGAGGCTCCCCATGGGCCCTCCTCTGAAATATTCAAGAAGTCACAAGCGTCTAAGCTAGGGGATGCCCGAGGCATCCCCTTCTTCATCAACAATCATCAGTTTCTCTCATGGTACTATATTTTTATTCCTTTACTCATTATGTGCTATTTTTGGAGTGTCAGTTTGTTTTTACTTTCAGTTTGCTTGTGTTTAGTTCTCTGGTCTTTGCAATAATTTGGATCCTTGCATGCTTGTTTGGGAGAGAGACATGCTCCGCTTTTTCATTATACACTCTTGTGCTTCACTTATTTGTGTTGAGTGTTTAGCCTTTGTGATTTTTGCTTTAGCTCTTGCTTGTTCAGAGTTGTTAGCTTTTGTAGTTAGGAAGTTTTTCTCTTGTTGCTTCACCCTTTTAGTTTTGTTTCAAATAAGTTGATTGATGTTTGGGTAAGTGGAAATTGTCATGTAGGAAGGGTAAAAAGTGCTGCTTAATCTTGTACATCATTGTCTTGAATCTTTGATACTTGTCAATTGTTTAGAGACTAGATTCGAACGGCGCGGCTCGCCGCGCGGCACTTGTAGTTTCTTTTAATTTTTTGCCCGTGGTTATCACAATTTACATAGATTATTGAAAATACAGTTTAAATCCATATGTATTTGATCACAGGTCAACAGATTCGAAAGCATATTTTTCACATCATATGAAATCAATAATCAAAGCATCAGACAATAAAAATCTTAAGAAACATGAAGATCAAACGAATGCTGAAGCACAGAGGGAAAGTAATATAGAAATTCACACCGCATTCAATAAATAAATTTTGATCACATGGAAGTAGTACCAAGTACATAAGTTTCGATCAATTTGGAAACACGATCTCAAACACCCGATAACTTTTGTGTAACCAACAACGATTCTAAAAGGCAGAGGTAGTTGGTCTCAACAACATTAACAATGAGACAATCGGCAACGAAGACCTGGACTGTGGAACAAATTTATCACCGAGCACGGGTTCAACTCTGCTATCAGCAACACGTTAATGCAGCAACGTGCTCCAAAGCTCATGTTTGGTGATACATGAGTAATTTCAGCTCAATCTAGAAAACTAAATCAGAGTACAAAAATAAATGGATGCAAATAAAGAAAATAGGAGAGCCCCATAGTTACTATACTATAAGAGAATACACTTTACGAACATATCGTTAACAAACTTATGATAATTGTTTGGATTGAGTTGTTACAAAAGATCGTATAATTATACATCAATGTGTAAAAACTTGCATGAACAAACACAGAGAAGCCACATGACATACCCCATTTACAAATCCAGTGACAAACCGAGATGAGGCATAGGAAAGCGAGGAGTCGTGCCGCTGTCCAGTGTCCTCCTTGACCATGATGAACCAGGGCCAAACATTGCACCTGGAAGGCAGTGTTAGGCGGATCAAGGCGGCCAGGTAAAGGGCACAAATATTTCATCCAATATATTCCTATGAACAGCACAGGAGGTCTATTTTTAGCAAACAAAAGGATGACAAAACTGGAGGCGAGAATTTGCAGGCGTTCACAAGAACAACGACTCTTTTGGACAGTATGCAGAGGCAAACACTGCGAATGTTGGTAGAGCAACACTACCCCTAGACACCATGTAACATTGTAAACTGCACACAACATTTTCTACAGATTGCCATGCAACATTGTAAAAATCAATCGGAAACTCAGACCAAACTAAATCGACTAAGACACACACACGAATTGGAACAATGAAAACCACACCAAAACCTGTAATCTGTGTTGTACAAATTCCTCGGATATATCATATATGTATATATTTAAGGAATAGACTGTACACAAACTTCTGCAAACACACGAGTATTCGCAATGAAATACCCTAGAAGATAGTAGTGCCTCAACTTGAAGTGACTGGCAAAGCAGGAGCATACATAGTTGAATCTCAAGAGAGGACAATAGAGACAATTTGGAAGGCGTATAAATAAGGGGAGAAGAAAGCAGGCTGATAAGATGAACCATGGTAAAGCAAACACACTAACCAGCAAATTGCATCATCGAACTGGTCATAGCGAGGCCATCTGTGCAAACTTAAGAGTAGCCTGTATACATCAATACATGTGTTTAATTGTCCTCGACACCCCAGCCTCTTTCACAATCATCCCCATCTTCCTCCACCACGACTGGCTGCCGCCAACATGTATCATCTGCAAATATGCTAGCCACATTATTATTTTGTGATGCTACGAACTTATCTGAATGATACCATGTGCAGAAGTTATATGTGCAATTAACTGCGACATTTGAGCCATACATCATACACCATTGATCAGTAAATACAGACACAAAATCTTGACAGATGAATTTAAGTATAACTACCACATCTCTTGTGTACCACACACAAAAGCATAACCAAAAATGGTGGATCTAAAGAAAATAATACAATACTGAAACATGAGAATGAATCTAGCTGGGTCCCAGTACTCTCAGTTTTGCAGCTAAGGATTGCTATAGTGAATGCTATTAATAGTATTGGGGGGAATATAAGTCATAGAGCTAAGACATCAGGTTATTGTTCTTTTATCGATACATCGGTATATGTCTATGGTTTCTGAGAAGAAGTCACAGGTTTAGCTCATCAAGGAAGACATAAATAAAAATTAAGAAGCAATCACACATACTCTACAGAAATAATTTTCACTTCGATTGAGATACAAACACTGACCAAAAAGAGGAGCTCGTATGTATTCCAAATTGGTTTACACTTTAATAAATCAACCTTGGTGGTGCTGGTTCTACATCATCACACAAACATCACAAGCCTAGCTTCTAGTATGAACATGTTTCAGGTCGGGCATTACAAAATTTGTAGTACAATTCAACATAAATCATCGATCCTCTCTACGGATGGCAATGGGTACCCGATACCCGATAAACCGACGGATACCCGGACTAAATGGGGAGGGTTTGGTGGTGAACTGCACCCGCGGGGCTGCTTAGCGGTAATGATCCAGACCCGCCGGGTCTAGTGGAGGCGGTCCACTCATTAAGATGCAGTGCACCTCTGCGGCTATGCATTTGAGTATTTGATGTATCTTAAAAACACCAGATGGATCCTAATAAGTTACTGGAGATAATTTGCTCAAACATGTTCTAAATGCCCCTGCCCTGCTCTTGATCAGCAGAATGGACACTGGAAATATAAGGTACTTCTCAAACCACCAAAAGACATGTACATGAGCTTTTAATCTGAGAAATATTATTTGATGTGTGACTCAAACAATCAAACACATATATAATTTCCTAGGAATTTACTCATATATTTCATCAATGATAGCTGCACGTGCAAATAACATAGTAGAGAAAAGCATATATCGTACATGCAGGTCAAATACTTGAGAGACATAAATATTGTATAGCTAAGCTATCCACTGATAATCATTGACCAAACAATAGAGCGTAAAAAGGAAATTCTCTTCACCTGCAACCTGCTTGGATTTTCATCGAGCACCTTATACGCATAGATACAAAAGCATCTGCAGTTCTGCACAATCGAAGATAATAAATTACGGGAGTGGAAGAGAGAGGTGAGGAGCAAATTCAGGAGAAATTTCTACTCATTCCAATATAGAGACCTTATCTATGACACGATCGTACCAATCGAGAGATCAAGACCACGGATAACCGTGGAAAATAAGGAAATAATTCTTCTCTAATTACACAAACATGTCAAATACATATATATATACCATGAACTACCAAGACAGAACGGAAATAGAGATAAAGAGATCCCATCAGCATCTCCTGTCCCCTGCACCCTCTAAACAACAGGACAAATCACTCAAACACAAACAAATGCACAAATTGAGGAAAAAGACTGCATAATTGGAGCCACCTCCGCACCACACCAACAGCAGTTTAGTGCAATGTAATGAAGCAACAAATGGATGAAACAAAGGAGGCAACAACTATGGAACTCACCGTGAGAGCTAGTAATCTGCAGCCCAGTCTTTGTGACGACTCTTGCGGCATTTATGTTGACCTGAAATAAACAGAGAAAAAGCAACCTGCAATCTTTAGCACAAATTGAGGAAAACACCTGAATAATTGGACCCACCTCCACACCACACCAATAACTATTGCAGTGCAATGTAATGAAACAACAAATGGAGAATACGACTATTGAACTCACCGGGAAAACCAGTCCTGTGACGACTCTTGCCGCGGAGATTTCAACCTAACATCAACATAGCAAAAGGAACCTGTAATTTTTAGCTAAATCACCAAATACCAAAATAATGGAAAATTATCATCTGGAGAAAGGCCAAGCTGAGGAAATTATCTCACCATAACGCATCCCCAAGACCTTGGTGAATCATGGGGCAGCGGGAGATGATTCCTGGCTTAGATCTTGTCACTAACGCCATTGAGGAGATCTCAACCATGTAGAATCCATGGACACACACACATGCGTCAACATCATCTCCCTGCCTTCTTTTCCCCTCTCTATTCACCTACGGTATGAACGAAACGGAGAGTAAACAGCTATGCATCCTGCTTGGAGTTTCATCAAACACCTCATATGCAAGATTAAAAAGAATCTGCAACGAAAAATAGGAAGCTTGTGGGAGCTTACAAAAAAATCCATGTTGTGATGTGAGAGTTCTTCCTGGAGCCGTCTTTGCCATTATATCTTCCAGATCTCAATATCATCTCTCAGCCATCAGTTTGAAATAAGCTTGACTGCATGAACAAAAAGTAGGTTCAAGGCCAAACTGGATATCCATTGTAAATAAGCGCCAGGCCAAACTTGAATATAGATGGAGTATATAACATTAACAAATATGCTAGAAATGGTACAGAGTTCACTAAGAGGAGCCAAATCATTGGCCAGTTGGTCTTAATTTACATTCTAGCATATCATGATGTGTGGCTAGATCGATTTTAAACCCAGTCGCAAATATTTCGAGAAAGGTTGGGTTTATTGCCATGGGGAATGTCTGAATGTTTCAATCGTGCTTTTTCAATTGCTTCTAATTAGTACTCCAATCCATCGGTACATACATGTACCCAAAGGAGTAGGAAGCATGTAATCCGTATTGAATATTAGAAAGCAAGAGCAAGAGATTTTACAAAACAGGGAGGTCAAACAGATTCATTATTTTTCCAATGCACCAAATAGCTACAACAACCTATCAACATTCCAAGCTGCATCTAAATACAAAGAAGATGTGTCCAGCGCTAGCTAAAAGATGCATGTAGATGTTTCTATAAGAAATAACATAGATATAACCTTCTTCAAACAAAGAAACTTCAGAAAAAAGAACATAAAACACACAAAATGTGACATATAGTCGAGACCAGGTCACTCACCTCCTTCCTGTAATTTGTTCGATGATTGCGACATTAAGGAAAAGGCAACATTCCATTAGGAACTTGAAATGATGAACATAAGGCTTCGCCACTGCCTTCCCAAGGGAGTTGTCTCTGAAATAATAGATCGATAAATCTTTTGAACACATTTACTCAACAGATAAAAGAGGAAGTAAGCATAGATAGATTGGTCCAGCCTAAGAAACCAGACAATGGAAAAGGCGGATAGATAATTAAGGGATATTTAATATATTTCAACATAGTTGAAAGCGGAAGTGAGCAGGGACATAAGATAAAGATGCCCTGCATGCAACACCAGATATTCCAAGTTTCAATATTTTGACTACTACATCTACTCTAGATAAAAGCGGAAGTATAACATTAAGTGGTAAATGGGTCCACCAAATTCAAGATTACCAAATAAGAAAGGTAACTGAAAGATTAACAAATAAGAAAGTTAGCTCCAACAAATTCATCAAACTATATAATAGAGTCGTACGTGGATAATTAAATCGGGAAAGAACATAATCAGGCCAATGGCAAGAAATTGGCTCACACAATAGAACAATAAATATTAAAGCGCACGGTAATGTATTAATTATATTATCTGACGTACATCTAAGCCAATAGATAGAAAAAAATGAATGATCGAATTGATGCTCAGTTGACCAACTATTTAGTCTCTTCAATCTCTGACTAATTTCTGATACAAAAAAGTATCGGTTTTGCTAAATATCAGTTGCCTGTTTTTTTGTTAAGTCTCAGTCGACAATATAGACCGTTCGTTTCTATTCACGACGGATCTGTTCCCGCTGGAGCATCGAGGTGAAGGGCTTCTGGGCTGTTTGCACCAGACAAGTTGCGACATAGTGGGCTTTTGAACGGGTTTTCTTGCATGTCAGCCTTTTTTTACTTTTCGTGATTTCTTTTTCTGTATATTCCGCTTTGCCTTTTTTGTTTGGCTTTCACGGCTCAAACCTGGTCAGCTCGTTAGCTGAATGAGTGAATCCCTCCTATGCTCCCCGTCTGCTTAATCTCCTCCTTGTCCTGTCCTATAGTGTCGCCTCCACATCTGTTTCTGTGTATATTTTTTTTTTTGGTTTAGTGATGATGGCCATAGATAACCAGATCATTCACTCCTAGTTATTTACTAGGATCGGCTGGCACTTCTCATTTTCTTGTATGAAGTAAATGATGAGCACCAAATATATCAATGTCTTGCTCTGAAAGGGGTGCTAGCTAGTGTGTCTCTGTTTGAAAATCCATCCTTTTTCCACATGTGCAAAATAGTTTATTGTTTTTTAGGTTTTCTTACCAAGTAGAGTTCCCATTTTCTCCCCAAGTACATCTGTTTATACATATTTTTTAAGCTTAGCGGATTCTTGGATTAATACATGGTTTCATCATTTTTCATGTCTTAGCATATTTGATTTTTTCCGAAAATAAGCCTTCGATGTCTGATTTTGTTCTTACGATACCAACAGTAATCTTGGGCACTTGGCTATCTTTTTTTTTATATGAGATGCACTTTCAAGAAATGTGCACCTAGCTCATTGTATTGCATGTTTTAAACTGATTTGTTTGGTTTTTTTTTGTGGTAGTGCTCCTATGGTAAACTAGCCGCCTAATTGTTCATGTGGTTAAAAAGTCGTCGGCTTTCCGACCAACAAAGAACCTTGTAGGATATGGAGCTTAGTTTGGGCATTTTTTATATTGTGCATTCATGCGCGAGGTACGTGCTTTTCAGCTATGTTTCATGTTGAGATTTTCATCTCTCTTTTGTTGTTTTGTTTTGCAGATCGGTTGTGTGTGTGTGTGACAGTATCTTAGCGGTTTCGAGATTTATCTATTTTTGAACAAGCAACCCCTATCGATTTTTATACAATTTTTCTCCAAAAATGTGAAACTAGTAACCGGTTTAAATACGAGTTTCACTTTTCTCAAAAAATGTGTAAGTAGTAACTAGTTTCTATACGAGTTGCACTTTTTTCTCAAGAAATGTGCAACTCCAACCGGTTATGAGTTGCACTTTTCTCAAGAAATGTGCAACTAGTAACCAGTTTATATACGAGTTGCTCTTTTCTCAAGAAATGTGCAACTAATAACCAGTTTATATATGAGTTGCACTTTTTTCAAGAAATGTGCAACTTCTAAAAAAATGTACAAGTAGTAACTAGTTTCTATACGAGTTGCACTTGTCTCAAGAAATGTGCAACTCCAGCCGGGTTGTGAGTTGCACTTTTTCTCTAGAAATGTGCAACTGGCTACCGGTTTCATACGAGTTGCACTTTTTCTCTACAAATGTGCAACTGGCTATCGGTTTTCATATGAGTTGCACTTTTTCTCTAGAAATGTGTAACTGTCTACCGGTTTTCATACGAGTTGCAATTTTTCTCTAGAAATGTGCAACTGGCTACCGGTTTTCATACGAGTTGCACTTTTTCTCTAGAAATGTGCAACTGGCTACCGGTTTTCATACGAGTTGCACTTTTTCTCTAGAAATGTGCAACTGGCTACCGGTTTTCATACGAGTTGCACTTTTTCTCTAGAAATGTGCAACTGTCTACCGGTTTTCATACTAGTTGCACTTTTTCTCTAGAAATGTGCAACTGGCTAAAGGTTTTCATACGAGTTACACTTGTTCTCTAGAAATGTGCAACTGCCTACCGGTTTTCATAGGAGTTGCACTTTTTTCTCTAGAAATGTGCAACTGGCTACCGGTTTTCATGCGAGTTGCACTTTTTCTCTAGAAATGTGCAACTGGCTACCGGTTTCATACGAGTTGCAATTTTTCTCTATAAATGTGCAACTGGCTACCGGTTTTCATACGAGTTGCACTTTTTCTTTAGAAATGTGCAACTGGCTACCGGTTTTCATACGAGTTGCACTTTTTCTTTATAAATGTTTAACTATCCGAGTGGCACTTTTTCTCTAAAAATGTGCAACTGGCTACCGATTTTCATATGAGTTGCACTTTTCTCTAGAAATGTGCAACTGGCTATCGATATTCGACATGTTTTCCACGTTTCTAGAAAATTAAGCAACTCCATCCGGTTTTCAATATGAGTTGCACTTTTTTCAAAAAATATGTAACTATAATACGATTGCACTTTTCTCAAGAAACGTGCAACTCAAACCGGTTTTTAGTACGAGTTACACTTTTTCTCAAAAAGGTGCAACATGTTTTTCCATACAAGTTGCACTTTTCACTACCAACCGGTATCCGAAAGGAGTTGCGCGTCGCTCAAAAAATGTGCAACACGAACAATTTTTTAAGTGCTACACATTTTCTTAATAAATGTGCCAGTAGCAACCATTTTAAATAAGTTGTAAGTAAGTATATTTTATCTTATTTGAAACTATAGTTTTTAGATGCTAGTAAAGTTTTTTGGTGTATTCTTCTTCCCTGTTTCGTTCCACCGTGTATTGCACAAATCTCACAGAAAAAAAAAACTACACACGCCACACACGAGCAAAAGCCCACAAAAGCCTGCTCACCATACGTTGTACAAAGCCAACTAACCGTAAGTATAATCAGCAGGCCAAAAAAAAAAAAAACTAGAACAGAAACAAGTGCGATTGTGTGTACGTGTAAAGAACTAGACGATGAAGTGCGGCCAGCTGCTAGCAGGCCAACCGTCGACTGAGACGTAAATATTTCTCAGGCAACTGATACCTAGCCAGTCCCACTAAAAGTATTGGCAAGCAGACAGGTTAGGGGACATATTAGTATATGTGCGCGAGGATAATATCACAATGAAAGTAGCAGGTCGATCAAATACTTGTCGTGTAATTTTTCCTAAAAATCTCATAAAAACTGGTTCCTCACATTATTTATTATACTCTAAATTAAAGCAAGATAAACAGAAAGAGCACTTACGATGCTCCTGTGGACACTTTTCCAGAGAGGTGCTTCCGATGACATCTGCACATTGCACGTAAGAAGAAAAAATGGCAAGAATTGATTATATGTGCAAGCTAGGTACAAAATAGAAAGTACGCAGCCAGTTAGCTAAAATACCAAGCAATAAATACATAGTTATACATCCACTCAAACCTTTGCAGCATAGAAGCATTTTTTTTCTTGGTCTGCTTTGTACATGTATCATTGATGGCCATAATCCTAGAGCAACAGAGGGAAATATGAATCAGGAATATGTAGGAAACTGAATCAACCTCATGTTTGAAGAGCAGATATTCTACCTTCCAATTGGTCTCGGGACCGGACAATTTGTTGCGCTGTTGGACGGCACCCTCCATGGGAAAGAAGAGGAGAGAACCGGGGAAGGCAGGCAGATGTGCTCGTACTGGAAATTAGAAAAATAAGATATCGTGGCAATTAGGAAACAAACATTATTTGCTTACTAATGACATTAGGAAATTAAGAAGTCACATAGGCTACTGTCCTAAATCTATTCATATCAAATAAGATATTGTGCTTCCTATAATTAAAAGAATATGAGATTTATTTTTTAGTTCCAATGAATCGACCAAAAGAACACATCCCACAATGCTTCCTATAATTAAAAGAATATGAATTTTATTTTTCAGTTCCGATGAATCGACCAAAAGAACACATCCCACAAGCTAACCTTTTCTGTCTTGTACCACTTCCCATGAGTGTCCTTAACATAACATACGTAATGACCAGAAAAGGTAGCATTCGTAAGTCATAACATCGTGATGGACAACCACTCCACATAAGCTGTAAACATGAGAATTGTTGTCACTTGTGCTCACGTAAGCCTGTCTTCACCTCCATGATGCCATCCTCCTAAATATTTAGTATAACAATTTATTACCATAGTGGGAGAGAAAATAAGTTGCAAATTTCAGAGTACAAAGAAGGATCTATACATCAGCACATAGCACCATCACGAACGTACTTTAATGATGTCAAGCAGGCCTGGCAGCTCGAGTCAGAGAAAGCTCACGCTGGCCTCGGCGGGCCTCTGGGTCTCACTCCAGCTTGCACCACAACCAGAGAAAACACATTAGCTCATGTGGAAAAATTGTCGAACACCTAGCGAGCATAAACATCATGAACCTGGAGGTGACAGATCATTGAGCTCTCTGAGGAAGCAAGCAACGGCCTCCCGTTGCGGCGGCAAAGAAGATCAATCATGGAGGGCACATCTAAGAGGAAAAAAAGAGCTAGGAGAGAGCAGCACACATCACCTTGCTTGAGATGAGGTCATGAGGATGACGGGAACGTGAGGGCAGAGGCTTTCTGTAGGAGCATGACGTCCAGGGGAGCTTCAACACGCGGTCGCCGGCGGCCCGATACCACCGCTGCCGGTCACCATGGAGCCGGGGATGGCCATCAGAGGTCAAGCTCCTCACATGTGGCACCTTTGCGTCGTCTCTGCCGGCGGCATGACGTCCAGGGGAGCTTCAACACGCGGTCGCCGGCGGCCCGATACCACCGCTGCCGGTCACCATGGAGCCGGGGACGCCCATCGGAGGTCAAGCTCCTCACATGTGGCACCTTTGCGTCGTCTCTGCCGGCTGCTTAGAAAGAAAGGAGGTGAGACGGGAGAGAGAGAGAGCAGAGATGGGAGAGGAAGAGGCCAGAAGTGCATACCTGCGGGCGGACGACAAGATCATGAACGGCTCCGCCTGCGACCCGGTCGCCGAGGGGCGAGGACTACTGCCTCCTCATCCGTCCCTCTACCTCCTGCGTGCACGGGAGCTCGCGGCAGTAGCCAATCGGGGACGGCAAGGACTGCTCGCGGCGGCAGCCAATCGGGAACGGCAGGACTGCAGCGGAAACCCTAGATCGAGAATATGCGTCTAGGGTTCAGAAGCGAGGAGCCGAGGAGTAGGCTCGGGGCGCCGAGGAGAGGAGGCAGGGCTGCAGGACGTGCGGGGATTGGCGGCCGGCGGCGTAGAGGAGGAGGCGGAGGGCAGGAGCGTGGTGGCGGGATTGGAAGAGAAGAGAGGAGCGAGGGGATTGGGGGAGAGAGCGACGCGAGCGATTGGGCTAGGGTTTCCACCGTGGCGGACGTAGCTTATATACCGCAGAGCAAAATGACTATTATGCCCATAGAAAATGGACGGCTCAGATCCGTGCGGGTTTTCACCCTCTGATCCGACGGCTCGCGGTAGGCAGTCGCTGCGAGGAAATGAATTTGCACCGAAATTTCCAGCCACCAAGTCGATGACAGGTGGGACCAGGGGCTGTAAAAAAAAAATCACCACGCGATCGGACGGCTGAGATCGCATCAAGTTTCTATAGGACGGTCCAGAATCGCTGAGCTCTGGTGAACCTCATACCACCCTCAAGGATGTATTCTTTAGATATGAAGTAGATTAATACTTAAACTTGTGGATCATCTAGTAAGAATAGATTAGTAAAGAACTACTGTAAAGCCTTAAAATTGTGGTGCTTGTCATGCTTGGTAGTTCTCAAAGTCTAGATATTCTTTTTGCAAAGAGTTGGTTTGGCTAACAAGGTAGACGGTGTGAAGTCCAGTGGTTATGCATGATGTATATCTGTAGTCATTGATTGCACCAAGTTGATGTTATGTGTTTGCTTGATATCCTGCTAACCCAAATTCTGTACTGAGAGGGAATACTTCTCGTGCATCCAACTCCCTGAGCCAAATATCTTTGCCATTTGTGTCCATCATACCTACCTACATTTGGTATTTCCCTACCACTCCAAGTAAATTTTTCATGTGCTATCTTTAAACTTTCAAAATTCCCCTTTTTGTGCCCCTGTTTTTAAGCTCATGAGGAAGCAGTGGGAAGCTAGATATAACCTGTGACAAGCAAGGTCATTTTCCCCCTTTCACCCGGTGTTGATGGTTTACGTCCTCACTTGAATCAACCCGAGAGCGACTTAAGAAAAATATAAATATAACTCACCGTTCTCCTCCGCACAATGAAAATCTGAGAAATCAGCTCAAACATTGGTTAGTGGTGAAACAAAGGAGAAAGAGGAATGTACTCGTTCCTCTAAAACCAACCGCTCTCACAAGTCTAAAAGCCTTGCTTGAAATGGGGGACTAGCTAGCTTCTCTACTGTGAAGTCGTTGATGAAAGCATGCATATCTCAAAACTGTTTTACTTCTATCAAAAATCAAAAAATAATAAAAAGCTCTAGCACATGACTAATCCCTACTTCCCTTTGCGAAGGGCCTTTCTTTTACTTTTATGTTGAGTCAGTCTTCCTCTTCCTTCTTAACTCCCCCAAGCAATCACTTGGTATCAACTTTGGTTCATGTTTTACGTCATGTTATCTTTATGTCTAACTGTGAAAACTTTGTATTGACTTTATCTTAAGATAAACAAGTTGCAAGTTGAAGCTTTTGTTGAAAACCTAAATCTTCCTTTGTGTTGGCCAAACTCCTTTGTTAAAAAAATATTGCTTTGTGAGTTATCAATCATTGTCAAGTGTTATGCTTTTAAATCTCCAAGGTACTCTTTTCTAGTAAATTCTTGCTTAGATGTTACACCTGGTTAATCATTGTTTGTTTCATTCAATGAACCTTTGTTTTGAATCAGTGCATTCAATACATATGCTTTACATGATTACATGATCAAGATTGTGTTTGGTAGCATGTCACTTCAAAAATTATTTTTTTATCACTTACCTACTCGAGGACGAGCAGGAGTTAAGCTTGGGGATGCTGATACGTCTTCGACGTATCTATAATTTTTTATGTTCCATGCTTGATTTTATATCAGTGCCACATGTTTTTATAATTTTTTTATATCATTTTGGCATGATTTATGGAACTAACCTATTAACAAGATGCCCAGTGCCAGTTCCTGTTTTCTGCTGTCTTTTTGTTTCAGAAAAGTTGTTCTGGAAAGTTTCTCGGAACGCGCTGAAAATTTACAGGAATTATTTCCTATATGAAACAAAGACGGAACCCGAAAGATGCTCGGAGGGGAGCCCTAGGGGCTGCAGACGTCCTCTAGGCGCGGCCCTACCCTAGGCCACACCTAGGGCCCACCTGGGCAGCTCCTTCGCCTCCTTGCGTCGCCTCTTCGCCTATAAAATCCCCCTCGACGCAAAAACCCTAGGACACCAGATCATATTTCCAGAAGACGTCCGAGGCCGCCGCCATCTCCAACCCTAGTTTGGGAGGGTTCTGAAGCTCTTCCCAGCACCCTGCCGGAGAGGGGAATCGACACTGGAGGCATCTACACCACCATGCCTGCCTCCGGAGTGATGCGTGAGTAGTCCACCACGGGACTACGGATCCATAGCAGTAGCTAGATGGTTGTCTCTCCTCCTTGTACTCCATTGCTTAGATCTTGTGAGCTGCCTATCATGATCAAGATCATATTATTTGTAACTCCTACATGATTGTGTTTGCATGGATCTGATGAATTGTGGAAGTCATTGCTTTTGTTCATCTATGTGTTGTGTTTTATCTATGATCTTGCATGCTCTCCGATGCTAGTGGATGCTTTGGCCAAGTAATTATTAGTGTTGTATGAGGGAGTATTTATGCTAGATAGTGGGTTCATGCCTCTCTTGTCTGAGCTCGGGTTGACAGAAACGATTAAGATGAGAGATGTGCTGTTGCCACTTGGGAGAAAACAACGGTGTGATTTCCATGTGTTATTTACATTGCTTACATTATGCACTTTGCTTATTGCAATGATCTGTTGCTTGCAACTTAATACTTTTGGGTGACATGCTGGATAGCGATCCCAAGGTGGATTATTAGTCATAGATGCAGTCAGAAGATGGTCTATGTATTTTGACGTAATGCCCATATTAGATGAAACGGTGAACTATATTGTTTTATGATAGCCTTGTTGTGTGCCCACAATTCTGTCAATTGCCATGCTGTAATTTGTTTACCCATCATGTATATCTTTTGGAGAGACACCTCTAGTGAACTGTGGATCCCGGTCCTATTTTCCTACATTGCTTACAACCGTTTTCATAGCTTTTCATCATCATTTGCTCGCTGGTCCTATTTCACTCTCATCATATTTTACATCCACACATTTAATCCTTTGTGTTCAGCAAGCCGGAGAGATTGACAACCTCTCTGTTTTCGTTGGGGCAAAGTACTTGTTTGTGATTGTGTGCAGGTCCGCGTTAATCTACAAGTGCCAGAGTAGATTGACACCTCGCTAAGCCTTCTCCAAGTCCTACTGGATCTGACAACCTTGGTTTTGTAATCAAGGGAAACTGCTGCTTTGCTGCATCATACCTTCCTCTTGGGGTCTCCCAGCGAACGTGTGATCCACGTCATCAAGGGAGACCCCAAGAGGAAGGCATGATGCAGCAAAATATCAGTTTCCCTTGATTACAAAACCAAGGTTGTCAGATCCAGTAGGACTTGGAGAAGGCTTAGTGATGTGTCAATCTAATCTGGCGCTTGTAGATTAACGCGGACCTGCACACAATCACAAACAAGTACTTTGCCCCCAACGGAAACAGAGAGGTTATCAATCTCTCCGGCTTGCCTAACAGAAAGAATTAAATGTGCTAGTGTAAAATATGAAGACTGTGAAATATGACCAGCAAGTAAATGATGATGAAAATCTATTAAAACGGTTGTAAGCAATGTAGGAAAATAGGACCGGGGTCCACAGTTCACTAGAGGTGTCTCTCCAAAAGATATACATGATGGGTAAACATATTATAGCATGACAATTGACAGAATTGTGGGCGCATAACAATGCTATCATAAAACAATATAGTTCACCGTTTCATCTAATATGGGCATTATGTCATAATACATAGACCGTTATCCAACTGCATCTATGACTAATAATCCACCCCGGGATCGCTATCTGATACGTGTCAAACGTATCTATAATTTTTTATTGATCCATGCTAGTTTTGTGATGTTGTCACATGTTTTTATTATCATATTAATCATTTTTATGCATTTTGTTGGACTAACCTATTGACAAGATGCCAGGTGCATATTGGAAGGATAAAGCAGGCTGAGAATCTTAAGAGGGGTCGTGGTAGACCAAACTTGACATGGGATGAGTCCGTTAAGTGAGACCTGAAGGATTGGAACATCACTAAAAAACTAGCCATGGACAGGGGTGCGTGGAAGTTAGCTATCCACGTGCCAGAACCATGACTTGGTTTCGAGATCTTATGGGTTTCAACTAAGGCTGGGCATATTTCCCGATTCCCGAACCCGAAACCCGAAATTCCCGAACCCGAACCCGAAAATCCCGATCGCTATTTCGGGAAGGTGATCTGATTTCCCGAAATTATTTAGGGAAATTCGGGAATGTAGTGTTAATTCCCGAATATCCCGTATTTCCCGAAAAAACCAGAGGCCCAGACATTTTCAGCCCAAAGCCCAAGAGTTTTCAGCCCACTCCAGTTTCCATTTGCCCTATCCCAGACTCACACCAGAGCCAGACCGGCCGACCCAGCCGCCACCCACCAGACTAGGCCCAGCAAGACTGCAGCCCAACAACTTGTAACCCTAGGTCGCTAGTCGCTACTCGCTAAACACCCCGCACAGTCGCATCCTCGTCCCGTACCTCGCACAGCCGCAGTCCTCGTCCCGCACCCCGCCCCCAGCGCCACACCCTGCAGCCAGACGCCGCCGTCGTGCCCCGCACGCCGCCCCGCACCCAGCCGCCGCCATGAACCGCGCCCGCGTCGTCGGCCTGCAGTGCGCCCTGCACCGCGCCAGCACCGCCGACCTGCAGTGCGCCCTGCACCGCGCCAGCACCGCCGGTCACACCGCGCCGTTGCCTGCACCGCCGTCCTGCACTGCATCGCCTCCACGCCGCCTAAATGCTATTAATTCGGGAGATTTGGGATTTCCCGATCCCGATCCCGAAATTTCGGGAACCCGAATTTTCGGGAAATAGATTTTTTAAGTGATTTTCGGGATTCATTTTTTAAAACCCGAATTTCCTTTTTCCCGAATTTCCCGTCCCGAAATTTCGGGAAATCCCGAACGCCCTTCACCAGTTTCAACTCTAGCCTACCCCAACTTGTTTGGGACTGAAAGGCTTTGTTGTTGTTGTTGTTGTTGTTGTTGTTGTTGTTGTTGTTGTTGTAACCTATTGACAAGATGCCTAGTGTGAGTTTCCTGTTTTTGCTGTTTTTGTATTTCAGAAAATTTAGTTCTGGAAATATTTTCGGAATTGGACGAAAATTTACGGAGAATTTTTACTCGACGGAAGGCACCAGGACACCAAAGGGCAGCCTTGGGGGCCACCCACAGATCAGGGGCGGCCTACTGCTGCGGCCTGGGGTCCACCCGCGGGCGAGACCCGACCCTGCCCGTGGGGCACCCCCTCGGCCCCCTCCGATGCCTATAAATTCACATTAAACCTAAAAACATCGAGGCAGCCATTATTTTCCAGAGAAGTCACCCCGACGCGCCGTCATCTCAAACCCTAGTTCGGGGGTGATTCTGAAGCAAATCCCGGCACTCTGCCGGAGGGGAGATCGATCCCGAAGGGCTCTTCATCGCCATGCCTTCCTTCGGGATGATTTGTGAGTAGTCCCACCTTGGACCATGGGTCCATGGCAGTAGCTAGATGGTAGTCTCTCTCTCTTGTGCTTCATGTCTTATGATCTTGTGAGCTGCCTAACATGATCAAGATCGATTATTGTAATGCTATGTGATGTGTTTGCTGGGATCCGATGGATTATAAAGTTATGATCAGATTGTGCATGATTCTTATATGTTGATTTATGTTCTTGCATGCTCTCCGATGTGCGTAGTTACTTTGGCCAAGTGATTGTGTGTATCTCCAAGAGAGGGTATTTATGCTAGATAGTGGGTTCATGCCCCCTTTTGTTCCTGGGCACGAGTGACATAAACGTCTAAGGGCGAGGGTGTGTTGTTGCTACTAAGGGTAAAACAGCGGTATTAATGTCTCTTTTTATATTAGTATTGCTTACTTCATGCGCTTTACTTAATGCAAATGTCTGTTGCTTGCAACTTAATACTGATGGGTGACAGGCTGGATAGCGATCCCACGGTGGACTTTTTAGACAAAGATGCAGTTGGACTCAACGGTCTTTGTTCATTGTCGTGATGCCTACTTAAATATTATCATGTTCTCTTTGTCATAGCTAGATTAAGTTTGTGTTATAATCTTGTCAATTGCCCAACTGTAATTTGTTTACCCATCATATGATTGTTCTATTTACTTGAGAGACTCCACTAGTGAACCCATGGCCCCCGGTCCATCTTTTTACATTGATTGCAACCTTTATTCATCATTTTTCATCATCATTACTTCACTGGTCCATTTTCATATATCATCTATTTCACTATATAATTAACCGATTTGTTTTCTGCGAGACCGGAAAGATTGACAACCTTTCCGCCGTTGGGGGAAAAGTATTTTGGTTGAGTGTGTGTAGGTCCATGTCTGTTAAAGATTAAGCGCCGGAGATCTTCAACATTCACTTTGTTGTTGATTTCAAGGTCCTACTAGTTCGATAAACCTCGGTTCGTTATCGAGGGAAAACTACTGCCTGCTACATCTCCGCCTTCGCTTGGGGCACCACCCAACTCTTCATTAGTAGCAATCAAGCTCTTTTCTGGCGCCGTTGCCAGGGATCTTGGAGCTACAGCAAGGGGAGTCTCATACTCTCAATCACTTTACTTTGTTTTTCTCTTGCTTGTTTTATTTCTCGTTAGCTTATTTTTCTTGTTGCAAAATTTTAAAACCCAACAAAATTAGTGTAGTCTTTATTCCTGTCTTGTTATTTTATCTTATAATTATTTCTTCTACTGAAAACACCAAGTTGTGTGACTTTTCTAGAACTAATAACAATGATTTTATATGCTCTCCAATTGCTCCACCAGCTACTAAAGCGGAATCTTATGATATTAAGCCTGCCTTGCTAAATCTTGTTATGAAAGAGCAATTTTCTGGTGCTAGTACTGATGATGCCGCCTCTCATTTAAATAACTTTCTTGAGTTATGTGATATGCAAAAGTATAAGGAGGTAGAAAGTGACATCATAAAACTGAAACTTTTCCCTTTCTCTTTGAGAGGGAGAGCAAAAGAATGTTTATTGTCTTTGACTAAAAATAGCATTGATTCTTGGATTAAATGCAAAGATGCTTTTATTGGAAAATATTATCCACCTGCTAAAATCATAAAATTGAGGAGTAACATTATGAACTTTAGACAATTTGATAATGAACATGTTTCTCAAGCTTGGGAGAGAATGAAATTTATGGTTAAAAATTGTCCAACGCATGGATTAACTATGTGGATGGTTATCCAAACTTTTTATGCAGGTTTGAATTTTTCTTCAAGGAACCTCTTGGACTCGGCCGCGGGAGGCACCTTCATGTCCACCACATTAGGTGCATCAACTAAACTCTTGGATGAGATGATGACAAATTATTCACAATGGCATACCGAAAGAGCTCCAAGTGGTAAGAAGGTAAATTCTGTCGAGGAAATTTCCTCTTTGAGTAATAAGGTTGATATGATTATGTCTATGCTTGCTACCAATCAGTCCCCTATTGATCCTAATAATGTCCCACTTGCTTCATTAATTTCCCAAGAAAAGGATCAAGTTGATGTTAATTTTCTTAATAGAAATAACTTCAACAATAATGCTTATCGAAATAATTTTGGTAGTAACAACTATAAGCCTTATCCTCCCAATAATGGCAACTCATATGGTAATTCCTATGGTAATTCTTATAATCCTAATAAGAATGTGTCCTCTTATCTTGAAAATGTTTTAAAAGAATTTATCACTTCGCAAAAAGCTTTCAACAAAACTGTCGAAGAGAAACTTGAAAAACTGGATAGACTTGTCTCTAAGGTGGAAGATCTTGCTCATGATGTTGAAATTTTAAAAATTAGAACCACTCCTCTTCAAGACAAGCCTACTGAATCTTTAAATGATATTTCTATTCAAATTAATGAGAATGAAAGGATGATGGCTCGCTTGAAAGCTAGATGGGCTAGAGAGAAAGAAGAAGCTAGAATTGCTGAAATGAATAGGAAAACTATTAAAGTTTATACTATCCAAACTACTAATGAGGAACCTCCTAGCTTATTTAAAGATGATGAAACTGATTTTGATAATTGCAATCTTACTAAAGTCATAAAGTTCCTACAAAAACTTTCTAAGTCACCGGATGCTAGTAAATCAAATATAGCCTTCACCAAACATATTACCGATGCTCTTATCAAGGCTAGGGAAGAAAAGCTTAAGCTAGAAACTTCTATTCCTAGAAAATTATAAGATGGATGGGAACCCGCTATTAAGATGAGAATAAATGACTTTGATTGTAATGCTTTGTGTGATCTTGGTGCTAGTGTTTCTGTTATGCCTAAAAGTCTCTATGATATGCTTAATTTAAATCCTTTGGAAGAGTGCTATTTAAATGTTCATCTTGCTGATTCTTCTAAAAAGAAACCTTTGGGTAGAGTTGATTTTGTCCTTATTGTTGTTAATGATAACTATGTTCCCGTTGATTTTATTGTTATGGACATTGAGTGCAATGCTTCTTGTCCTATTATTTTGGGGAGACCGTTTTTTAGAACCATTGGTGCTATTACTGATATGAAAGAGGGAAATATAAGATTTCAGTTCCCCCTTAGAAGAGGGATGGAACACTTCCCTAGAAATAGAAAAAGGCTTCCTTTCGAATCAATCATAAGGTCAAGCTATGCTCTTGATGTTGCAAAGGCCTCCGAAAAAACTTGATATTTGGCATTGCGCCTAGCTAAAAGGCGTTAAAGAAAAGCGCTTGTTGGGAGGCAACCCATCTTTTACTTTCAGTTTGCTTTTTGCTTTTCTCGAGTCTTGAAGTTGTTGCCTCTGTAGCAACTTCATTGTATCTTTTTCTTTTGGTTTTTTGTGCCAAGTTTAGCCTCTAATGCATTGAAAGTGCGACGTGTTGTTTTGCTGTCCAGAAACAGATTTCTGTCCTTCACTTTTCGAAAATCCAAACAATCTATGAATTTTATCTTTTTCTGAAATTTTTAGACAGCAAGTATGATACTTTTATCTATCTTTATTTAGTTTTGACTTTTCTGATTTGAGCTACAAAAGTGCCCCGCAAAAGTCTATCTTTACAGACTGTTCAGATTTTGACAGATTCTACTTTTATTTTATATTCGTCTCTTTACTATCGTCAAATGTGATACTCTATGGGTGGAGTGCCACATTGAGGCTTAGTGAACAGTATATAATGCCTAATAAATTTGTTTTCCATTGGTCTTGAGTTGAACACATGTGCATTTTTAATTTATGAGCACTAACCCTCTAATCAGTTTATGAGAAGTTTTATGTGAAGGGAGTTTTTAAGTTCCAAAGGAGAGGAAAATGAAGAAATTGAAGATGGATCAGAGCTCGAGCTTGGGGATTCCCCCATGGCACCCCCTCTGAATATCAAGAACCATCAAGCGTCAAAGCTTGGGGATGCCCAAGGCATCCCCTCTTCTTCATCGACTATCATGAGGTTGTCTTCGTTGAACTATGTTTTTATCACTTTACATATTATGTGCTATGCTTGGAGCGTCTTTTTACTTTCAGTTTTGTTTGTTTGTTTGCTGGTCATATGCTTGTTGGATCCTTGCTTTGTTTGTGTGGGAGAGAGACACGCTCCGCCTTTTCGTTTGAATACTCATGTGCTTCGCTTATATTTTGTTGAGTATTCATAGCTATTATTTGTTTGCTAGTAAGCTCTCGCTTTTTGCTTTTATCTTGTTTAGGGATGCTAGTAGTTGTTGTTAAACTCTCTTGTTCTTCACTTATACTTTTTGGAGAAGTTGTTATTGATAAATTCCTTGAATTGTCAAAGTGACAAAATGCTATTCATGTGATATTGGAATGAAACGAAAGCCTGCATAGTATTGTAGATCATTGTGTGGATACTTGATACTTCTCATTTGTTTTGAGATATTAAGATGAATGCTTAAACTTGCTGGTTATTTGAGTGGAATTGATTAGTAAAGAAATACTGTTAAAAGCTTGAAATTGTGTGGTATTTCGTAGTTCTTTATTCATTAAGCTAATATTTCCATCAAAAGAATTGTTTGTTCAACAAGGGAGACGGTGTGGAGATTTTATGGTTATGATTGGCTAATGTCTTATGTTACTCTGTTACCGGTTAATGTTAGATGTTTGCTTCAAATACCCTCTTTGCTAAGCCTAAAAATTTGTACTGAGTTGATGGTTCACTCGTGCATCCAAATCCCAAAGCCAAACTATCTTGTGAGCTGAGTCCACCATATCTACCTATGCATGGTATTTATTGCCATTACAAGTAAATTTGTCATGTGCTATCTTTAAAAATTCAAAATACTTCTTTTTGTGACTCTGTTTTTAAGCTCATGAGGGAGCAGTGGAGAGCTAGATATAACTCGTGACGAGCAAGGTCATTTCCCCCCTTTCACCCGGTGTCGATGGATTACGTCTTCACTTGAATCAACCCGAGAGAAGCTTAAGCAAAATATAAATATAACTCACCATTCTCCTCCGCGCAATGAAAATCTGAGAAATCAGCTCTAAACATTGGACAGTGGTGAAACCAAGGAGAAAGAGGAGCGTACTCGCTTCTCCTTGCTTGTTATGGGGGACTAGATAGCTTCTCTGTTGTGAAGTCGTTGACGAAAGCATGCATGTCTCAAAATTGTTTTACTTCTGTTTTATAAAAATAAAAAGCTCTAGCACATGACTAATCCCTGCTTCCCTCTGCGAAGGGCCTTTCTTTTACTTTTAATGTTGAGTCAGTTTTTCTTTTCCTTCTATCTCCACCAAAGCAAACATCTAGCATTGACCCTGGGTATCATTGATCATATTGCATCGTCAGATTAAACATGAATCTTTATATTGACTTTACCGTTGGAAGTTGAGGCTTTTTGCTAAAACTTACATCTTCTTTGTTTTGATTCTCAAACACTTTTGTCATGGAATTATTACCTTTGAGAATTAATCAAGTATGTGGATCACATTGCTTTCATGTCTTTAACGTACTAATTATGAAAGGTTTTTCTTGAATGACTCAACTTGGTTATTCATTGCTTTCTTGCTATCAACTATACACAATTGTTTTGTATCACTTTATTCATATCCTATGCTTTACATTACTATCTTGATCACAGTTGTGTTGGTTGCATGTCTCATCAAAAATTATTTTGTTATCACTTACCTACTCGAGGACGAGTAGGAGTTAAGCTTGGGGATACTGATACGTGTCAAACGTATCTATAATTTTTTATTGATCCATGCTAGTTTTGTGATGCTGTCACATGTTTTTATTATCATATTAATCATTTTTATGAATTTTGTTGGACTAACCTATTGACAAGATGCCTAGTGCTAATTTCCTGTTTTTGCTGTTTTTGTATTTCAGAAAATTTACTTCTGGAAATATTCTCGGAACTGGACGAAAGTTTACGGGGAATTTTTACTCGACGGAAGGCACCAAGACACCAAAGGGCAGCCCTGGGGCCCACCCACAGGCAAGGGAAAGCTTGCTGCCATGGCCTGGGGTCCACCCGCGGGTGGGACCCACCCCTGCCCATGGGGCACCCCCTCGGCCCCCTCCGACGCCTATAAATTCACATTAAACCTAAAAACATCGAGGCGGCCATTATTTTCCAGAGAAGTCACCCCGACGCGCCGTCATCTCAAACCCTAGTTCGGGGGTGATTCTGAAGCAGATCCCGGCACTCTGCCGGAGGAGAGATCGATCCCGAAGGGCTCTTCATCGCCATGCCTTCCTCCGGGATGATTTGTGAGTAGTCCCACCTTGGACCATGGGTCCATGGCAGTAGCTAGATGGTAGTCTCTCTCTGTTGTGCTTCATGTCTTATGATCTTGTGAGCTGCCTAACATGATCAAGATCGATTATTGTAATGCTATGTGATGTGTTTGCTGGGATCCGATGGATTATAAAGTTATGATCAGATTGTGCATGATTCTTATATGTTGATTTATGTTCTTGCATGCTCTCTGATGTGCGTAGTTACTTTGGCCAAGTGATTGTGTGTATCTCCAAGAGGGGGTATTTATGCTAGATAGTGGGTTCATGCCACCTTTTGTTCCTGGGCACGAGTGACAGAAACATCTAAGGGCGAGGATGTGCTGTTGCTACTAATGGTAAAACAATGGTGTTAATGTCTCTTTTGATATTAGTATTGCTTACTTCATGCGTTTTACTTAATGAAAATGTCTGTTGCTTGCAACTTAATACCGATGGGTGACAGGCTGGATAGCGATCCCACGGTGGACTTTTTAGACAAAGATGCAGTTGGACTCAACGGTCTTTGTTCATTGTCGATGCCTACTTAAATATTATCACGTTCTCTTTGTCGTAGCTAGATTAAGTTTGTGTTATAATCTTGTCAATTGCCTAGCTGTAATTTGTTTACCCATCATATGATTGTTGTATTTACCTTTGAGACTCCACTAGTGAACCCATGACCCCGGTCCATCTTTTTACATTGATTGCAACCTTTATTCATCACTGTTCATCATCATTACTCCACTGGTGCATTTTCATATTTCATCTATTTCACTATACAATTAACCGCTTTGTTTTCTGCGAGACCGGAAATATTGACAACCTTTCTGCCGTTGGGGGTAAAGTATTTTGGTTGAGTGTGTGCAGGTCCACGTCTGTTGAAGATAGCGTCATAGATCTTCAACATTCACTTTGTTGTTGATTTCAAGGTCCTACTGGTTTGATAAACCTCGGTTCGTTATCGAGGGAAAACTGTTGCTTGCTACATCCCCGCCTTCGCTTGGGGCACCACCCAACTCTTCATTAGTAGCAATCACTATCCAGCATGTCACCCAAAAGTATTAAGTTGCAAGCAACAGATCATTGCAATAAGCAAAGTGCATAATGTAAGCAATGCAAATAACACTAGCAAAGTGCCCGTCTGTTGCAACGGGAGAAAAAAATCATTGTAACGGAGAAAATCTTGGTTGCAGGTAGAAGCCGTGTCAAAATCTTGACATCTTCGAAGCTTCCTTCTCATGCTTAATTTCATTAAACCTGCCAATATTCATTAGCTTATTATTTTATTTCCCTCAAGTTATGTAGTAAGATAGTTCCCTCGCAAGTTATTTCTGCAAGCTAGCAAGAATTTAGAAATCCGCATTTGTTTCAAACTGAATTGCTAAAAGGATTCTGAACTGTATTAGAACAAGAACTTAGGAGTTTCCTCTCAAAATCAAATAGCAAGGATTGCATACAGGAGACAATAAGTGTGAAATTTTGTGTATGGAGATATATTTTTTTGAATGTACTCTTGTTTCTGCTATTTGCAGAGGCACACACTTCGTGTCTTCGTGAGCATATATAATAAGACAAACAAAATGAGATAGGAATAAAAGATGTCGCTAGAATAACAAAGCATAGTAGATAATGTGAGATTTAACAGCATGATGAGAGAGTAATAGCTAGCAACTGAGTAGTAGTGGTAGTAGGTTGAAAAATAAAAGTGAGTATGTGGGACAAATTATAGCCGCACATTCATCCTGCTATTTGCTACTGTAGGTGTTAACTAACGAAAAATGAAACGCTGCTGAAAGTATCAGTCTTAATCTCCAATCAACAAGTGGAATTTGGGTTTGCTCACTTGTTGAAAAAGAAGAAGTGGTAGTCTTCTGTCCGCTCACAGCCTCACACTCGTTGACATCTGAAGCCAATTATGCAATTAGCTGATGCTCAGACGATTTGCAGGAGCATACTAAATCATATAACCATTTGTCGGCAAGGTATAGGTGTACATGGTAGCCTTTTTAACATACGCACACGTAGCCGCTGCTGTGTTGTAGGGATCGATGAGAGGATGTGGCATGGAGGAGCTCGGGCTAGGCACACAAATGCCCGTGCGTTGAATGCCAACTGAATTATTGCAGCAGAGGTGACACTGCAGCTAGCAGCGCGAACCGGCGGCCGGCAGGGAGGTTGAGAAGGGCGTTGGAGCTTGGTTGTGGGATGGAACCGCCGGCACGAAGGAGCTCGCGTCGCCGTCGGCAACCGTCCCGCGCGCCGCATCCAGCCATCCCATCGAAATAACAAAATCCCACTCCCACGCGCAATCGTCACCCACCTCCCGATTCCCCTAACCGCACCCACGATAAGGTTGCTCTCGCCGACGCCATGACATGTACCTACCTGATGCAGACGCCGCCCCTAGTTCCTACCGCCGGCGCCGCCCTCGGGTGCTCCCGCCTCCATCCAATCACCGGCGCTGCCTATACCATCCACCGCTGCCCATCCCCGCTGCCCCACCACCGGTAAGGCTCCCCGCGCCGCCGGCACCATGGGCTGCTACCACCCCGCTCGGCCGGCTCCACGCGTCACGCGAGCATCCCGAAGAAAGCTTGGCCGACGCCGCTTCGGCCTACGCGCCCCTACCCGTCCTCAGGGCCGGGCCCCATGGGTGTGCCACATGTGCGGCCGAACAGGGCCCATAAATTTGAGGGGCCCAAAATTTTCACGTAGGCATATAGAATTGAACGCTAGATAGAGGAAAGATGGGCCTTTACCATCCGCTGCTTGACTCGATATGTTGGGCCCAGGTGCCAATGCAGGTTCACGTTCGTCCGGTCATCTAACTAACTACCGCTCCTTATCGGTGATCAAAGTTCACCACGGATTGCTAATCGCTAATGATGTCGATAATTTAAATTTTATTTTATTCATCTTTTCTTGCTAGTGTTTTAATAATCAAGAGTTGAGTCATAATGGCTACGCAACAATCTGCTTCCCAAAATCGCAAGAGAAAAGAATAAGATTTAATTAAATCTCAAAAAGGTGCATGTATAGTTTGATTATAAAAGAATTAATCACAAGTGTCCCTGGACAATTAGTCAGTTGATCTTGCACTTGATATTATTGCATACAATGATCCTACGGGTCATATATATATAAATTTAATGTATTCAATTTCTATGTAAAATATTATATGGCATATATATTATAATTATAAATATTAATTAGTTCTATCTTATGTATGACGTAGGGCCCTATTTTAGAGTTTCGTACAGGGCACCGGATTTTACCCGCCCGGCCCTGCCCGTCCTGTCGTGGCCCTGCCATTCCGGCGAGCCCCAGAGTAGCGCATGTGGCCCACGCCGCCAGGCGCCCTGCAGTCAGCCCTCGTGGCCTGCCATTCCGGCAAGCCCCACGACGGACGGCAGCCTGTCGCGGAAACGTTGACTCCGTTGGCCACCGGCCATGCTCCGCTTCGTTTTCTTTTATGAACTTGCAGCACTCGTATGATGATCAGTGGAATACAGAGAAAGCGAAATAGAACCTCAGGCTAAATGAGTACGCTGCTCGGGAGGAGGTCGTCCGAGGCTCCAGGAAACGGCCGATGGTAGCGGCGGTGCCTCACAGCCTCAGGCTGAGACGGGAAGAGCAGGGTTTGGATATGGCCGATGATTTTTTTCTTTTCCATGAACCGGTACGTATCAGGTAAAAAAAACGAATCGGTATTTCACTTATACGTTGCAATGCTGGGTAATTATGTATAACTTCAGGGGTAATTTAAAGTAACCTACCATACCATCACCACGGATCCCAATATTATAGTTTAGATAAGGAAATCACACCGTTGTTTTCTCCCTAGTGGCAACAGCACACCTCTAGCCTTAACCGTTCCTGTCACTGAACTCAGACAAAGAGATGCATGAACCCACTATCTAGCATAAATACACCCTCATACAACACTAATAATTACTTGGCCAAAGTATCCACTAGCATCGGAGAGCATGCAAGATCATAGATAAAACACAACACAAAGATGAACAAAAGTAATGACTTCCACAATTAATCGGATCCATGCAAACACAATCATGTAGCAGTTACAAATAATATGATCTTGATCATGATAGGCAGTCACAAGATCTAAACAATGGAGTACAAGGAGGAGAGATAACCATCTAGCTACTGCTATGGACCCGTAGTCCCGTGGTGGACTACTCACGCATCACTCCGGAGGCACGCATAGTGGTGTAGATGCCTCCGGTGTCGATTCCCCTCTCCGGCAGGGTGTTGGGAAGAGCTGCAGAACCCTCCCGAACTAGGGATTGAGATGGCGGCGGCCTCAGAGGAGATGGACAATATGATCGGGTATCTAGGGTTTTTGTGTCGAGGACAATTTATAGGTGAAAGGGCGACTCGAGGAGATGGACCACCTGTCCAGGTGGGACCCAGGCGCGGCCAAGTCCTGGGCCGCGCCTGGCTGGCGTCTGGGGGCTATGGGCCCCCCTGCAAGCCCCCTTTTGGCTCCGTCTTCGTTTCATATTGGAAATAATTCCCGTAATTTTTCAGCGCAATCCGAGAAACTTCCCAGAACAACTTTTCTGAAACAAAAAGACAACAGAAAATAGGAACTGGCACTGGCATCTTGTTAATAGGTTAGTTCCACAAATCATGCCAACATGATATAAAAACATGTATCGTTGATATATAATCAAGCATGGAACATCAAAAATTATAGATACGTCGGAGACATATCAGTCCCACACCGCCTGGCCATTGAGGGTGGCCTCCCTTTTCAGCCTATATAAGGAGGGGGTCTCCTCCCCTTTGAAGGTATCCAATTCCCTCCATTTCTCTCTCAACCTCGAGCGTGGTTCAGCATTTCGGAGCCGTGCAACGGTAGAGGTTTCTCCACCATACGCACGCCGTCGTGCTACTAGTTTCTTGGTCCAAGACATTCTTCTTCCGTTGCTTCGCTGGACCAGAGCTCGGAGGGATGTCGTCTACACCGGACGCGTGTAGAGCTACGAAGGTGCTACCAGGTGTAGCACTCACCGCAAGTACGACTACACGACCTTGAGGTCGGCGTCTTACGACTCCATCGCCAACGTTTGTGAGAACGTGAAAAGCTTTCGGTCTTCAAGGTATGAATACCGAATCCCTCCGTTAATTTATATCTGCATAGAAAAGATCTTGGCTAGTTTATGGTTCACGAAACCCCTCCAGCTAGAATAGATCTTAGCTAGGATATGAAACACTAGGATTTTTTTTGTTTTCTGTTGCGAAACCCCTTCAGTGGTATCAGAGCCGATCTATGGGTAGATGTATAGTACGGTTAGAACACATAGCAATATGTGGGCATTTGATTTTATAGTTATTACCCTCTCACGTGCACTTGCACAAACCACGGTATTGAGTTCATGAAGCGGCCCGGACCGACCTTACGCATACGCTTACGCGAGACTGGTTCCGCAATTGATATATAGTTTGTACCATATATGTGGCTAGCGGGTGTATGTCTCTCTCTCAATGGTCGGTATAGCATTTTCAACGGAGGGCCCCGAAAGGAGCGTGACAGAGACAACTATTTAATCGGTGTTATGGCTCGAAGTTCGTAGGTAAGAAGCGATTCTTTTACGAAAGTCCTAACAGCCACGGAAAACATATAAAAGATAAAGTAGAGGTGTCTAACTTTATTTTGCACTGGCGTGTGATATGATATGGTAACAGTAAGTGTTTACGAAATATTTAGCCATCGGTGTGGAGACACCGTGGACCTGGTGTGATGCCGGAGCGCTCGATGGAGATCATGGCGCGAAGACTATAACATGTCACATTACATTTGATGTTGTTGTGTGCTTCTTGTATTGTGTGTATTAGATATACGGCGGAAGCAATATAAGTTGATCACTCAATTAAAATTTCAGTGTCGTGTTCTCCCTTAGTGTGCACCACAAACAAAGTTCTCCGTTATGAAGCACGCCGTGACGATCAGGTGTTACACATATTGGCGTTCACATACGATGGGTGTAAGCCATATTGCACAAACAAAACATTAAGGTTAATTTGGTGTGTCTAGCATGTACAGGCCATGACCTCGGAACATAAAGCGTGTGTTTGGTTGCATGAATTTAGAGGGGTGGGGTGGGATGGTTCCAGTTTTTGTTGCGTTTGGTTGTAGACTGAGTTGAACGGTTCCGCCCACCTGATGGAATATTTCTCTAATATGCTGCACCAAATGACTCCTCCGAATCGGACGCATCAAACGGCCCACTTCTCCTAATCTCTCTTTCCTGCAAATCTCTTTCCTCTCTCTGTAAGCAGCACCTCGGCGATGGAGGAGAGGCTCTCCCGTCCAACCAGCATGGTAGCTCAGCGGCGGCCGTTAGACGACGAGCGCGACGACCAGGAGCTCCGCCGCCATGGCTGCAAGGACGAGATCTGACGCCGGCAAGTTGGCCGAGGTCACCGAGCGAACGCCGGCGAGGTCGCGGGGAGCAGGTACCCGCGCCGACGACCTAAGAACCGGGTGGCGGCGGCGCGAGGACGCCGAGGACCTGGGAACCGGGTGGCGGCGGCGCGACGACACCAAGGACGGAGCGGCGCGTGTCCCACGCGACCTGGGTGGGCGGCGGCGGCACAAGGACGCCGAGGACCTTGGAACCCGGCGGCTGCGCGACATGGGTACCGGGCGGCAGCGTCGCGATGACGCCAAGGACGGAGCGGCGCACGGCCTGGGCGACTTGGGCGGACGGCGACTCGACGACCTGGACGTTGACGTGGTCCTGTTGACCCTAATTTTTTAATTTCTGCAAATTAATTTATGTTAATCTTTCTAAGCTAATTGCACCTAGTCGTGAACCGCATGCTATCCAGTCGAAGCAAACAAACGAAAACCGTACCGTTCAAAGATCCACGTCCTCAAATGCTGAATGGTCTCATTCCATCCCTCTTGAGCCACCAATCAAACACACGCTAAGTGACCAAAAGATCAAGCATGACTCACATGAATAATGTGATTGACATATGATGTCTACCTTTTAGCAGCAGTTGGGGACGTTTCTTTCTGCATATTATTTTAACCTATGTTGTTTCGATACTACATAATATGCAGAATTTGTTAAATTGTGCCCAGAAATAAAATAGCCCCATTAGTTTAGTTTATAAACCAAAAATTTCTATAAATATGTGTGCTTAATCATACACTAGAAAGCGCTATTGTAGTATTTATTTGGCGTACTATTTACATAAATAACTATAAATTATATAGACTATGAATTTTAAAAATAGTTCTAAGGTAGACTTCTTTTACGAAATACATTTTAATATCCTTTAAAGATATATTCATTACACACAAAAAACCAATTTACTATTCTTGTTATGTGGTTAAACAATGCGAGTAAAAATTATACTTTTAATACCCTAACATATTAAAAAAGATCTAAAGAAATATAAAAGTTTAGTATAAATAATATTATTTTCATTCTCCTCGGGGCCCAATTTTTGATTGGACCGGACCTAGCTACCCAGGATTCTAGCTGCGGAAGAGGACGTAGACACTGGTGAGCGACGCTGGTCAGCTTACAGACCTACGCGTACAACCGAAGTGGCAGCTTCTTCATGGTCCAATGCAAGAAGCTCCCTAGTCGCAAGGATTCATACCATATCGACTGGGGCGATTTCCTGACAAGGAACAACCTCATTATACAGCCAGAAGCCGAACCTGAATAATTGGAACTAGTCATGTTCGAAGTGTGGGAGTTCCGTTCGCCGGTGCTAGAGGTGGGCGTCCGCAGCCAGCCCAAGGATCTTCTTCCCTGTCTCTAGATTATTATTACTTGCTTTGTTCCGATCGATCCGTCCACGTCTAATTGGGGGAGTTCCATTTCGAATCGTTTGGTCGTGCTGAATTTTGTAGATTCGTTCTCGATTGTTCTGTGCAGCGATTTCTTAGCGGTTTCGTAACGGTGGTAATTTTTGTAGGGCGATGCTCCCAGTTGCGATTATTTAGATGATGGGCAGCCTAGGAAAGAAGAGGACGGGCCTAAAAGAGCATGTGAGGCTGCTCAAGGCAAGGTTGATTCGACTGCTGAAGATTCCCCGTTTCTAACTCAGAAGAAGTCTGCAGGGTATGTCTTGCGAAGACACATCTTTTTGATTGTTATTTATGTGCAGGTTGTTCATTGTTTTGTTGATGACTGTTAACTTTAGCTGTCAAACCTTAACAATGGCTTGTACTGATGCAGCGATGTTGATATTGATGAGTCTAAGAAAGAGGGAGAAGGCTCTGAAAGCAGGCCTAAGAAGCCAGAGGGCCCTAGTGTCAAGCGCACCAGTGGTGCTCAAAGGAGGAAGCTGAAGAAGAAAACACCAACAAGGAAGAATCTAATGAAGTGGAGAAACAAGTACTTCCCTGCACTTTTTGCATTATTCTCATGTACAATCCCTTGTTGTTTTGTTTTTGAAGTCCCTGGCAAATTTGTAACACGAGATGACACTTGAAGAATATGAGAAGAAGCTTGGAAAGAAACCCGTGGAAAAGAATAACATGGATGATGATGCTAGAATGAAGCTGGAAAATGGTCGGCGCAAGGGAAAGAAGGCAGCTGCCAAGGAAGGCAAGGACCGCAAGGTAGTGCAATCCTCTTAACTTGTTTTGCTTCGATCTGGTCTTAGAAAATATCTGCTATGCTGATCTGCTGACATCTGAACTCATAACCATGCATTGCTTATTCTTTTTTTTTTGTTGAGGAACTACGGCAGGAGAGTCTCCTACTGCTCATATATTAATTGATAAAAAAATAATTACATTCAGACTCTCAAAACTGCAATGAAAGAAGAAATTTCATTTCTAAGCTCGGTTTTGACTCTGCAACTTAGAGTATCGGAATCAGCTGTAAAGTTGGCGAGCTAGGTTTGAGGAGTGGGAGTAATGTTATCAAAATGTTTTCTGTTGCGCTGCTTCTAGATGTTCCAAGCTCCTATGATAACATACTCCATAAAGAAGGGACCTCTCCACACCCTCGCAACAGCCTCAATTTTATGATTTAAACCAAGAGAGCCGTCCCATTGAATCCTAAGAATATTCCAGCAAGTTTTACTGAGCTGACAATCAAAGAAAAGATGATCCCTTGTCTCCCTCACCTGATGACACACAACACATTTATCATCAGGAATAGGACATTTCCTGCGACATAACATGTCCCTAGTGTTGAGTCTGTCCATGACAAGCAAAAACTTACTGTTTCATCACACATTTTGTTTTTCAAATGAGGAGCAAGCATGGATGAGGTATCACATTTCAAAAATAGAACTTATAGTAGTGATTAACCTTATAATCATCTCGACCCCAGCTTTATTGGTCCACTGGTTGTAGCAAGAGGAGCTGGATCAACCAATGACGCTTCGGGCTTCGAAATAAAAGAAGGAATTGCCCACTTATCAGGAAGGTCTGTGTCCCTATCAAGCTGAAAAATATGTCCCTGCAGCTGTTCTAGTTCAGTTGATGCTTCAGTCGACAGAGGTAAGAAAAACTGATCGCCCAGGTTGTCCCTTTCTTCAAAATTAATAAAAGAACAGTCCTCATCAAGTACAAATGAAAATAGACGAGGGAAAGTATCCTGAGTAATATTTCCATCAGCCCTACAATCTTTCCAAAGGAGTAATGTACCCCCACTATTGACTGTACTGTACAAGATGTAATACCTATGTATATATCAAACAGGATGCTGACATCTCGCCACCAAAACGAACCACATGTTCTCCTAGCATGTGGCACTGAATTGTGATAATATTTGTTCCAAACAAGCATAACCCACGACACATCATGTTTGTTGAAAAACTTATGCAAGAATTTGAGAAGTAATCCTTGGTTTTGTACCTTCAAGTCCATTATCCCAAGTCTCCCCCCCCCCCTCCCCCCCCCCCCCCCCCCCCCCTTTCTTGGGCCGACAAACAATATCCCAAAGCAGGTAATGAATATGTTTTTCGTCTCTATCCTCTGTTTTCCTCCAAAGGCAATGTTCCCTTGCTCTGTCTATAAATTCAATAATTTGCAATGGGATCTTAAGAACACAAAGGGCATAAATTAAAAGGGGAGACGAGGCAGAATTGATGAAAGTAACTCTACCACCATAAGTGAGCCAGATTGCAGTACTAGTTAGCCGTCTTTCTACTCTATCAACAAGAGGCATTAATTCAGCAACTGTTGGTCTGGTTGTACCCACAGGGAGACCCAAATATGTGAATGGCATGGTACCCACTTGACAGCCTAAAATCTGAGCCAAATCCCGAGCTTTAACATCATCAATATTGATAGCTATAAGCTGAGATTTATGAAAATTTATCTTTAGGCCTGTACTTTGAGCATAAGCTTGCAAAATAGCTTGTATATTTATAAGTTGATCATCAATATTGCTTGTCATGGAAAGAAATGTGCTTGTAACTTACTTAGTTCACTAGTATAACCAACACTTCTTTTTCTTAATTACCGTCCTTGTTATTTGCGATCTTTAATCGTTACTGCTATTCTGCAGTCAACCATCGAGGAGTACGCCAGAAATGTGTTCGGGAAGAGGTTCCCTCCCAGGCTGTACAAGATTGGTGTTGTGGACAACAGTCTACACCTCACCCTCCGCAACCTCGGTGTGTCGCTCGGGCCAGTGCTCATCTATCGCAAAGGGCTGTCCGTTGCGGAAAGGGTCATGGCCAAGCGCCACATGGAGGGCGAAAACTGGCAGGCTAGGCACGGCGTGAGATTCCCGCTGGCCAGCACTCTTTTTTTTTTGAGAAAAACCTGCGTATATTCAACATAAAAGGAGAACAATACAGAGTACAAACGCACGCCAGAACAGCCGGAACAGAACAACCAGCACAACAGCAAACTAGCTGATCCACCGCGATGCCCGCCGCCACTCCCAATCGCCAGCAACGCCAGGAGAGGAAAGGAAGGCAGGCGACCACCAAACCTGACAGGGAGAGCACCTCCACGCCTTCGAAGAACTAGAGCCACCCGCCGTCGAACGCCGGGATCTGAAACATTGAACGAACATCGGCCATGGTGCTCTCGACCTTGATCCAGCACCAGACGCCGAGGATCGACCACCCGCGCCGGATCTACCACCTTCAGACCTTCTCCCCTGCACTGGAAGCAGAACCGAGCCGAAACACGCCTTGGCCACACCTTCTCCCCTCGCCACCACGGCCGGCCGGAGAACGAAGACGCAAAGCCATGTCAAAACAGAGCACGCTGACACCACCACTCCTCCCCTCGCCACCATGGCCGGCCGGAGAAGCCTGAGCAACGCACCACCACGAACACACCACCCCACAAGCTCCGAGCCGCCGCAGAAAGAGACGGCGACACAGCGAAGACAGAGCCGGAGGACAAAATCCCCAACCCGCATGGCCGACGCCATCGCCTCGCCGTCCACGCAGCGGGAAGAGAAACTCCCCGAGCCCGAAGAGCCCAGGGCACCAAAAGCCAGCTGCTCACCGTCGAGGACACCGAGGACATAGACGCAGAGGAGGAAGAGTAGCAGCACCAAACTCCACCCCGGCAGCACCGCTCCTACCACCGCGCCGCCGGCCGGAGACATAGCTATCAACACCCTATGTACACGCCAAGCAGAGATCCGGGGTTCCCCCACCCTCCCGCCGCCGGAGCGGCCGACGGAGGGGGAGGGAACCCACGGCCACGCCGGCGGACATGGGGGAAAACCGGGATCGCCTCCTCTTCGCCTCAGAATACTGTAGCACGGGAGAGGATAAGAGGTTGCTACGAGTGAGTTGAAGAGAAGACGCAGTCCCTGGTGAACTTACTGTTGAAATTTACTAGTATTTACTAGTGGTCTATTGGCCCAATAGCATAATAAATTCTGAAATTCTCATGGCCTATTCATGTATGCAAGTGGTGGGACTAAAGTTTAGTCCCATACTGCTAGTTGAATGAGAGTTGCACCAGCTTATAAGGTGAGATCTACTAGCACTTGTATAAGCACAGAAAAGAGAGAGAATAAGAGAATGCCACACGCGCGCTCCTCCGCCACCCGCCTCGCCTCGCCACGCCTCTCCTCGCCATGCCGCGCCGCGGGTTGCGGGAATGAGCCGAGCCGATCGCTATCTTTTTGCTGTTCGGGAAAATTAATGAGTTAATTAATTAGTAATTAACGGCCGCGTTAATCACTCAGTCGTTTCTGATTCTTTTGGATCGTGGGGCTGTTACCGACTCGAACGTGGGGCTGCGGCCACGTCCTACCCGACACACACTACATATACATGCTAAGCGAACCCTAGCCGCCTGTGCGAAACATATGGTCTCTCGTCCTTCCAGTTCCAGAACCTTGCGCCGCCGTTTTCCAAATCTTCTCCATCCCGTCTTCTGGCATACACCACTAGGCGGGACAGTTGGCCTCCGGAACCCGCCTCTCATGATCTTGCACGGGAGAGAGTTGATCAGGTTTTTGGGGAGCGCACTCGCGCGACTACTGGCTGCGACTTCTTCCCCAATGACGATTTCTTCCCCGACATCGGCAACCTCTTCATCGACGACATGGGTGACAACCTCAACGCCAACGGGGCCAGCGGTTCCACTCCCGCTGCAGTGTACGTGTTTCTGTTCTTCCTCTTTGAGATCTTACTGCAGTTCGTATTCATACTATTGGCTGTAGATTGGATCTGTTTATCTACGATTTTAATAGATCACATGTTTACTATATTAATCGTTGTTCCAGTCATGAATAGTTTCCTATTTTGTCGGATTAAATCATATGCTGAATTGCTCATATATTCAACAATCCAAAAACCTGATTATAGGCAATTTGCTCCAACTGGTTTTCTCGCGTCTATGAAGCCGTTTCCCTTTAAAGGGGTGACCTATAAAAGGTGGCGCATGAGAGCAGTATACTGGTTTCAAAACATGAACTGCTTTGACGCCACCAAAGACAAGCCTGAAGGCGATATTACTCCTGCACAGCAGGAGGCCTTTGATAAGCTTGATACCCTATTCAAGGGCGTCCTTCTCAGTGTTCTTGACGACTCCATTGTGGATTCGTATATGTTGTTTGATAACGGCAAGGACTTGTGGGCTGCGCTCGAGGCCAAGTTTGGTGCCTCGGACGCTGGCAGCGAGTTGTATGTCATGGAGCAATTCTATGACAACAAGATGGCTGAAGAGCGTAATGTTGTTCAACAAGCTCATGAAATTCAGTCACTCGCTAAGGAACTTGAGCACTTTAAGTGTGTGTTGCCGGACAAGTTTGTTGCAGGTGGCATAATTGCTAAGATTCCATCTTCATGGAGCAACATTCTACTTCTGTGAAACACAAGAGACAGGAATTTTCTGTTTCGGATCTCATTGGGACTCTTGATGTTGAGAAGGCTAGAGCAAAGGACACACGTGCTCGAGTTGCCGAGGCTGGTTCTAGTGCCCACGTGGTACAGAAGAAAAATTACCAGCAGCCCAACAAGTTCAAAAACAATAAGAACAAATCTGGGGGCAAAGGCAAGTATGATGGAAAGCACAAGCCGTCACAGCCTACCAACTTCAAGAAGAACAATAATAAGCAGCAGCCGAGGAAGGGATCATGCCATATTTGTGGTGATCCAGGCCACTGGGCTCCTCGTTGTTCCAACCGCCATGATGCGCGCGAAGCTGGGAATGGTGGCCAGACTGCCAATGTTGTCATTGGCGACACTGTGATGAAAGAATCTGGGTACGGTATAGTTCCTACTATTCTTTCGGTTTGTCATTCTCCTGAATGGTTGATTGACACTGGTGCCAATGTACATGTTTGCGATGATGCCTCCATGTTTTCTTCTTACCAGGTCACGGGGACTTCTCCTGTGCTGATGGGGAACGGGTCACATGCTTTTGTTCTTGGTGTTGGTACGGTCGATCTGAAGTTTATTTCGGGGAAGATCGTGCGCCTGAAGACCATTCATCATGTGCCCTCCATCAATAAGAATCTTGTCAGCGGTTCACTCCTATGTCGAGATGGTTTTAAGTTGGTATTTGAGTCCAATAAAGTTGTAATTTCTAAGTATGGACAATTTGTTGGAAAAGGCTATGAGTGTGGAGGCTTGTTCCGCCTGTTTTTGTCAAATATTTGCACTAAAGTTGTTAATCATATTTGTCATGATAATGAGTCTAATATTTAGCATTCACGACTTTGTCATATTAACTTTGGTTGCATGACGCGATTAGACAATATGAGTTTAATTCTGAAATTCACCACTATCAAAGGTTCCAAGTGTCAAGTATGTGTTCAAGCTAAACAACCTCGCAAGTCCCATAAGACTGCGGAGGCAAGAAACTTGGCACCACTGGAGCTTATACATTCTGATCTTTGTGAGATGAATGACATGTTGACTAAAGGTGGAAAGAAATATTTCATGACACTGATCGATGACTCCACTCGTTATTGCTATGTATATCTTCTGAAATCAAAAGATGAAGCTTTAAATTATTTCAAGATCTATAAAGCTGAAGCAGAGAACCAACTTGATCGAAAGATTAAGAGGCTTAGGTATGATCGTGGTGGAGAGTATTTTTTCCAATGAATTTGATTCTTTTTGTATGGAACATGGTATAATCCATAAGAGGACGCCTCCCTATTCACCTCAATCAAATGGGGTGGCCGAAATAAAGAACCGAACTCTAACTGATTTGGTTAACGCCATGTTAGACACATCGGGTCTCTCCAAGGCATGGTGGGGGGAGACGCTAATGACCGGGTGTCATGTACTAAACCGAGTTCCCACAAAGAATAAAACCATGAGTCCGTTTGAGGAATGGGAAAGGAAAAGATTGAAACTCTCTTACCTACATACTTGGGGTTGTTGGGCTAAAGTCAATATACCAATTCCCGAGAAGCGAAAGCTTGGACCAAAAACCGTAGATTGTGTTCTTCTGGGTTATGCTTTTCACAACATTGGTTATAGATTTTTTATAATAAAATCTGAGGTATCCGACATGCATGTTGGTACAATTATGGAGTTGAATGATGCGACTTTCTTTCAGAACATATTTCCTATGAAGGATATGTCTGACTCATCTAATCAGGAGATACCTTTTTCATCAAGTCGGGATTTAATTGCAATTCCTGAATCCACCATTTCGATAGAACACGTTGAGAATCCAGTGGAGGATGACAATGAAGCTCATGTTGGGAGCAAGAGACAGAGAACTGCAAAGTCCTTTGGTGATGATTTCATTGTGTACCTCGTGGATGATACACCCAACACCATTTCAGAAGCTTATACATCTCTTGATGCTGACTACTGGAAGGAAGCCGTCCGTTGCGAGATGGATTCCATTTTGGCTAATGGTACTTGGGAAATCACTGATTGTCCTTATGGGTGCAAACCTGTAGGATGTAAGTGTGAGTTTAAAAAAAAGTTTAGGCCCGATTGTACAATTGAAAAGTACAAGGCAAGGCTTGTGGCCAAGGGTTATACCCAGAAAGAAGGTGAAGACTTCTTTGATACGTACTCACCTGTGGCCAGGTTGACCACTATTCGAGTGCTACTTTCATTGGCTGCCTCACTTGGTCTTCTCGTTCATCAAATGGACGTTAAGGCGGCTTTTCTTAATGGAGAGTTAGATGAGGAAATTTATATGGATCAGCCAGATGGTTTCATAGTACCCCGGTCAAGAAGGCAAGGTGTGCAAGTTACTAAAATCTTTGTATGGCCTTAAGCAAGCTCCTAAGCGATGGCACGAAAAGTTTGAAAGAACTTTGAGTGCTGCTTGCTTTGTTGTAAACGAAGGTGACAAGTGTGTGTACTATCGCCATGGTGGGGGCGAGGGAGTTATTCTTTGTGTGTATGTCGACGACATACTGATATTTGGAACAAACCTTGATTTAATCAAGGAAGTTAAAGATTTCTTATCTCGTTGTTTTGAGATGAAGGATCTAGAAGTAGCTGATGTTATTTTGAACATTAAGCTGCTGAGAGATGATGATGCTGGGATTACTCTGCTTCAGTCTCACTATGTGGAAAAGGTCTTGAGTCGTTTTGGGTACAGCGACTGCAAGCCTTCTCCAACACCATATGATCCTAGTGTGTTGCTTCGAAAGAATCGACGGATTGCTAGAGATCAACTGAGATATTCTCAGATAATTGGCTCGCTTATGTATTTGGCGAGTGCCACTAGGCCTGATATCTCTTTTGTGGTGAGCAAATTGAGCCAGTTTGTTTCAAATCCGGGAGATGATCATTGGCATGCGCTTGAGAGGGTTATGCGCTATTTAAAAGGCACTATGAGCTATGGAATTCACTATTTCGGCTATCCAAGGGTACTGGAAGGTTATAGTGATTCAAATTGGATATCTGATGCTGATGAGATTAAGGCCACCAGTGGTTATGTTTTTACACTTGGTGGTGGCGGTGTTTCCTGGAAGTCTTGCAAGCAGACCATTTTAACCAGGTCAATTATGGAAGCAGAACTCACAGCACTAGACACAGCCACTGTTGAAGCAGACTGGCTTCGTGAGCTCTTGATGGACTTACCTGTGGTTGAAAAACCAATACCCACCATCCTTATGAACTGTGATAATCAAACTGTGATTGTTAAGATAAACAGTTCAAAGGATAATATGAAGTCATCAAGACATGTGAAGAGGAGATTGAAATCTGTCCAAAAATTAAAGAACTCCGCAGTTATTACGTTGGATTATATCCAAACATCTAAAAATTTGGCAGATCCCTTCACAAAGGGTGTATCACGTAATGTGATAGATATTGCATCTAAGGAAATGGGTTTGAGACCCACTTTGTGAGTTGTCCACAGTGGTAACCTACTCTATGTGATCGGAGATCCCGTGAAGTAGAAGTGGGAGACAAGTTGTTGGTTAGCTGGGAGGAGAGTATTCCTTAATATTATTTATCCCACTCAGATGCAATACTCTTATGTTCCTGATCTGTATGGCAGGTTGATATTTATTTTAATGTGTTCCGATTGACTTACTTCTATAAGCAAAGATGTTGTGCTACAGAGCATCTTTTGAGCAACACACCTATATGAGTCTGACTGTTAAACGTCGCAGTCTATGAGAGTTGGGTTCTCTCTAGTAAGCTCATGAAAGTCTTTGGAGTATGACGTATAAGCTCCACCCGTGGAGAAGCCTTGCGGCAGCCTAGTATCGGTCTAGACGTTATGTGAATATAGTATCGCAGAAAACTTGTATTTCAAGGAATAGTCCACTATCAAGTTGTGAACTAACGTAGCGTAATGTTCTAAGTGGAGTTCAACTTAACAGTCTCCACTAAGCATCGGTATATAAACAATGTTTTGGAACTTAAATGATTATATAAGCCAATGAGACTATATGGGGGATTATTGGAATTTACTAGTGGGTCATTGGCCCAATAGCCTAATAAATTCTGAAATTCTCATAGCCCTTTCATGCATGCAAGTGGTGGGACTAAAATTTTAGTCTCATACTGCTAGTTAGATGAGAGTTGCACCAGCTTATAAGGTGAGCTCTACTATCATTTGTATAAGCATAGAAAATAGAGAGAAGAGAATGCCACACGCGCGCTCCTTCTCCGCCGTCCGCCTCGCCACACCTCGCCTCATCACGACACGTCACGTCACGACGCGCCGCAGGTTGCGGGAATGAACCGAGCCGATGGCTATCTTTTTGCTGTTCGGGAAAATTAATGAGTCAATTAATTAGTAATTAACGGACGCGTTAATCACTCAGCCGTTTCTGATTATTTTGGATCGTGAGGCTGTTACCGACTCGAACGTGGGGCTGCGCCCACGTACTACCCGACACACACTACATATACAGGCTGAGCGAACCCTAGCCGCTTGTGCGAAACATATGGTCTCTCGTCGTTCCAGTTTCAGAACCTTGCGCCGCCGTTTTTCAAATCTTCTTCATCCCGTCTTCCGGCGTACACCGCTAAGCAGGACAGTAGGCCTCCGGAACCCCGCCTCTCGTGATCTTGTACGGGAGAGAGGCGATCAGGTTTTTGGAAAGCGCACTCACGCGACTACTGGCTGCGACTTCTTCCCCAACGACGATTTCTTCCCCGACATCGGCAACCTCTTCATCGATGACATGGGTGACAACCTCAACGCCAACGGGGCCAGCGGTTCCACTCCCGCTACAGTGTACGTGTTTCTGTTCTTCCTCTTTGAGATCTTACTGTAGTTCGTATTCATATTATTGGTTGTAGATTGGATCTGTTTATCTACGATTTTAATAGATCACATGTTTACTATATTAATCGTTGTTCCAATCATGAATAGTTTCCTATTTTATCGGATTAATCATATGCTAAATTGATCCACTTACAGGCTACGCGTATGACCGAAGTGGCACTTCCTTTGTGGTCCAGCTCAAGAAGCTCCCGAGTCGTGAGGATTCGTACCGTATCACTTCCAGCTGGGGGGATTTCTTGACAAGGAACAACCTTGTCGTACAGTCTGATGCCGAGCATGAAGAAGTCGAACTCGTGGTGTTCGATGTGTGGGCGTTCCGTTCGCCGTCGCTGGAGATGGGTGTCCGCAACCAGCCCGAGGATCCGCTTGGGCTGGTCATCGTCCACTACCGCCTAGGAGAATCACCGGATGCCGATGCTGTGATTGCAGAGCTCACGGGCGGCAGGGAGCGGAGTGGGAGGAGATGATGAGCTCGACAAGTCCAGTGCGTGCGAGCTAGAGGGTCTATACGGTTTTCTAAAGTTGGTCCATGACCATGCCACGCCACACCGTTGATCTGTTTGTTATCAACATGTTAAGCGAACCGGAGCATATTATCTTATCTGTTTGTTATCAACATGTTAAGCAAACCGGAGTTAATATGCTGAACTAATGGTACTTTTGATATTGCCCCTGCTTTTAGTGACTGAATTATGGACTGTCACTTACATGGAGTTGTAGATCTGCACAACATGGATGTTTATATTCCTGGCTCTGTTTAACTCCATGGAGTTGTAGATCTGCGCAACATGGATATTTGTATTCTTTTTTTTTATAATCAATACTATATATATTCATAGCAAATAGTACATGGTAGAGATACATGAGAGATACATGAGTTGATTTCAGCAATTACAAAATAAAGTAAAAGAAAATAGCAAGTCTTCGATATCTTCAATTTATTTTTACATGACACAATCTTGTATTTCTCTGAAGCAAGCCGTAAAGTGACATAGATATCAACACATATACCTGTAACTCGAAATTATAATCTGTTTTAGTTATGTCTGGATGGCATAGACAACAGTACAAGTTTGTCGTTTAATGATTTTTTTCTGTGCACAGAGTTCAGTACATGAATAATCTATTTATTTTAAAATTGACCTTTAGGAATGGGTCGAAGCACATAAAATTGACCTTTGTAGGAATGGTGCGCACTATACGGTCGTAGGGTACGCTCGAGACAGCCCTGTTTTTTTTTTTTTGAACATAAAAAAGATTTTATTCAATTAAGAGCATTTTACAGAGAGCAGCGTGTAAGGAAGCACGCTAGATACAGCAAGGATGTTCTTTCCTGGACATTGTCCTGTTCCTGAACATAAGCAACGTAAAGCTAAAGATGTAGACTGAATCTTCATTGCTAGCCTTGCTTGGTGATGTGCTTTCACGTTCATGCATCTATGGATGTGAGAAATCTTGTTGCGTTTGAAAGAGGGACATGCTTGGATCTGTGCTATCAAAGGCCTGACATGCCAAAGGCTTGAAGAAGAAAAAATATCTGTAGCTGCTGCCACTGAAACAAGGACCAAACAATCTGTATAGAAGTGAGGGTCCTGGATGTGCAGTAGGTCTGCAAGTTTGGCTGCAAGGTGCATGCCATATGCCTCTGCCTGAAGTGGAGAAGAAGCCGGAGGAGCCATAGCAGAGATGTGCACCTGCTGACAGTGTAGATTTTCCTGCAACTGAATGATGACGCCAATTCCTGTCTTCTTTGTTGTCGAGCTCCATGCAGCATCACAGAAGATAACATTTCCTGCAAAAATAGCATTGTTCTGCACCAAAGGATAAGGAGGAGGGGTCTGTAGGTGATTGTCCGGTTGTGATAGGAGTTGATCTTCAGTGGGTGTTTTATCTTCCAAATTGGCTCCCTGAATAATCGCATTGGCTGCTGCATATACTTGAGTAGGTGTGCTGAACTTCCTGTCAAACAACTCATTGTTTCTGGCTTTCCAAATACACCAAAGGTAAGTATATAAGTTGGAAATATTAATATGAGGATGTCTAGAGGAAAGCAAAGCTTGAATCATGTCAGGAATAGAGGGGAAGGCTGCAGCTAGAGGTTCAGTTTTAATGTACCAAGGATGAGAGAACCAAGCAGCCTTGGAGAAAGGACATAGAAATAGCAAATGCATTTCATCTTCAATAGCCCCACATCTTGAGCAATTTTCTTTAATATGCTTTGAGAATTTGCTAGCTCGCTTACCTGTAGGTAGTGCTCTTCTAAGCAGCCTCCACGCAAAAGTCTGTACTCTTGGCACCATTAGCTTGTCCTGCCAAACCTGATTTAGTAGTTGAATAATCTGTTGTGGCACAATTTTTGGGCGTTGCCTCGATGGAAGCTGGAGATTGTTGAAGCAATGTTTGTATGCGCTTTTTGGTGAGTGATTGCCTGCAGGGGTTAGTTTCCAAACCAAAGTGTCTTGGCCAGCCGTATTAATAATGGGTGTTTGTATTATAGCATTAGCAGTGTCAGGAGTAAAAAGAGAGGTAATCAGATCTACATACCAAGCTTTGCAATTTGGCATCCAAAGGTCTTTAACCACAGCAGGATATGAAAAGGGGTGTTGTTGTATGATAAGATGATCATAAATGGTTTCCCACCCCGAAAACCAAGGAAAACTCCATATTGAGCTGCTACCATCAACAATTTGGCAAGTAGAAGCTGAGATTAAGAGAGGTTTTACCTTGAGAATGGCAGCCCAAAAAGCTGACTTTGGCTTGTTTGGCTTTGCCCTCCAAATGGATGTGTCGTGGTGATATTTTGCCTTAAGAATCTGTGCTAGCTGGGTCTGAGGTTCTTTCGCCAACCGCCACGCCGTTGACAGGATTAACCCTTGATTGATAGCCTGCAAGTTTCTAACACCTAGACCACCAATTTTTTTATCAATACAAACATCAGCCCATGCTCGAAGGCACAAGCTCTTAGTGGTTTGATCATCTTTAACACCCGTCCACCAGAAATTTCTTATGATTGCAGTCAGTTTCGTGAGAAATTTTTTTGAGAACAGAATGTTTGACATATAATAAACAGGTATAGAGGAGAAAACTGATTTAATAAGTGTTAATCTGGCCGCATGAGATAGTCTGTTAGCTTTGTAAGCACTAAGCTTAGATCTGAATTTATCATAAACAAAAGCATAAGCTGCAGACCTATCTTTTGCAGGTAGAATAAGAGGATGGCCAAGGTGAACAAAGCTGCTATCAATTTCAGGAACCGGAAAGATTTGCTTGATGTCTTGTTTCAATTGCATGTCAACATTTTTACTAAATAAAATGCCAGATTTGTTCCAATTTGGGATTTGCCCTGAGTTTTGGCAAAACTCTTCCAAGATACGAAAGATAGTAGTAGCTTCCTGCAAGTTAGCTTTGCCACAAAGTAGCAAGTCGTCTGCAAACATCAAAGAATGTACCCGAGGACAGTTTGGTCCAAGAGAAATACCTACCAAATTGTTTTTCTGTAGAGCGTCTTGAAGGACCAAGGAGAGCTCGTTAACTGCAAAAACAAAAAGATACGGGGACAAGGGACACCCTTGTCTTATTCCTCTGCTGCTTTTGAAATTTGCAAAAGGTTGGCCATTTATGATAACAGAAAAATTAGGCGTAGAAATGCAGGCATGGACAAGTTTTACGAAATGGTCGTTAAGGCCTTTACGTTTTAGAGCATCAACAATGAAGTGCCACTCTATTCTATCAAAAGCTTTGGCAAGATCAATCTTTATCATGAAATCATGGCCATCGAAAGAGGACAGGGAGAACGAGTGGGCAATTTCTTGAGCAACAATTATATTATTACTAATACGCCTGCCTTCAATGAAAGCTTGCTGAGAGGGATGAACATAGTCAGGTAAGTGTTGTTTCAATCTATTGGCTAAGGATTTTGCAATGATTTTGTAAATAACATTACACAAGCTTATAGGTCTGAAATCAGAAGGCAGATGACAAACAAGCTTTTTTGGAATAAGTGCAATATGAGTATCATTGAGGTGAGGAGGAATGATTCCTGTGGTGTAAAAATTCCTTACCACATTAGTCACATCTTCTCCTATCCAACTCCAAGCCGAGATATAAAAAGCTACGTTGAAACCATCTGGTCCAGGAGAGGCGTTTTTCTTCATTGATTTTAGAATTTCCCAAATCTCATGCTTGTCGGGGATTGAATTGGTGAAATCTTGTGTATCATGCGGCTGGGTAATACTCAAGTTGTCCCTGTCATTGTTACTAGAGGAGGAGCAGAAAATATTTCGAAAGTATCTAACAAACTCTTTAGCAATATCATCAGGATCATACAGGGTGTTGCCCAAATTATCGTTAATAGAAATGATGCGGTTGCGACGTCTACGCTTATGGACAGCATTGTGGAAAAACGAAGTATTTCTATCACCTTGAGTAGCCCAGTGTTTTTTTGCACGCTGCCGGTAATATTCAGTGAGTTTAGTTAGGTTTTGTTCATATTGGGAGATCAGGTTTACCTCAAGAGAATGGTCTTGGAGCTGAACCGGCTGCATCTGGATGTTATTGATTTGATCCTGTATGTCATCCAACTGTTGCTGAATCGGCTTCTTTTTTTTACACCATTTCTTTAGCGTTCCTGCAAGATAAGTGGTCCTAGCATGGAAAGGTTTATGAGCAGAAGATATCCAAGCCGATTTTGCAGTGCATTGATAATCATCCTCCATAGCCCACCAGTTTTCAAACTTGAAACTAAGCTTCGGACGACGAAATTGAGATTCAGTGGAAACAAGAATGGGCGCATGATCACTAAGCATAATTGGCAAATTAAAAACATTTGTGTTGGGAAACACAGCACACCATTCAGCATTAACAAGGCATCTGTCTAATCTTTCAAACACCGGATTAGAAGAGAAACGCTTGTTCGTCCACGTGTAAGCAGGACCACTAAACCCCAAATCAAAAAGACCACATTGCTTGACATAAGTATTGAAAACACGCATACGATACTTATTTACATTCACAGAGGTAGTGTCCAAACCACACATAATATTATTAAGATCACCAAAACAAACCATAGGCTTTCCAAGATTATCAAACACAAAATTAGAAACAAGATCCCAAATCAACCTAGTGTCGCGATGGTGGGGATCTCCATAGACACACGCCAGAGCAAACTCCATATTAGTAGCTATATGAACAACTATAGCTAAAATCACATAATGGTTGGAGAATTTGACCGAGAGTTGAACTTCATCTGACCAAAGCATCCATAACCCACCTGAGAGACCATTAGATGGGACTACAATACTACCAGCAGCGTTAAAACGAGTGTTAAGTTGAGAGGCGTTATACCTAGATGTTCTAGTCTCGGAGACGAAAGTCACCTGCGCTCCGGTGGATGTCATCAGTCTGGCAAGGTATTCCATCTTCATGGAGCTGTTGAGATTCCTGCCCTTGCCTTGACAGTTCCAGCCGATGAACTTCATGGCCCCAGAGAAAGCATAGGCCTTACTTAGCTTCCTAGTTGATACCCGTACTGGTTCTAGCCCGAGCAGCAGAGGTTGTACTTGGGGAGGAACCACAACACGAACTGGAGGTTGCCTTCGACTTGCTTCGACAGCAACGCAAGGCTTCCGGGCGACCCTTGTACTGCGGGGAACGACGACCTCGCACAGCAGTTGGTGTAGGATAATCGGCAGCCGATAGGAAGAAGATTGCCTCCAATCAGCCTAATTGGGGACTAAGCGGAAGAAAGGATAAAGAATTGGGGATTCTTTTTCTTGGACGTTGACTCGCTAGGAGAAAAGGGGATTTATCTTGGTGAGAAACGGATCAAGAGGATGGAGAGATGGGCAAGGACGAGACAGCCCTGTTGAAGAGCCCGTCGCAGTAAGCACGGTCCACGGGTGACTATGGGTTTCTCGATAAAATGTGTGCAAATGTCTAGGAATAGCGATCCCACAAAGGTTTCTTCAATCTAGAACCTTGCTGCTCGCCTTTGACATCCAGTTCTGTTGAGCGTAATTTGAACCAAGACATAACTTGTGTGTATGCAACAGGGATGTATCTTTGACCTACTTGATGTAAAGGTTAGGTGTGTTGTAGTTTGCTCGTAAGCCATCATAGTGCTTTTGCTGTGAGCTACCCTTTTAGTGCATTGCTGTGCTTTATTAGGTTGCATATTATCCCTACGCAAAGTGTTCACTTGCAGTAGTCAGTTGCATATTATCACTCGCAAGCACACCGGCAGGCAGGTCTGCATATGCGATCTCGTGGTCGCACTCTCTGCACAGGTCTCACGGTAATTCTGGTTGCCTTGCAAATTTTTTTTTTTTTGAAAGACTGCATCTAGATTAATTAAAACAAGGAATACTGATACACTGGAAACATCCAGACACTGGACAGTTGTCCCCCTTTTACAGAAACCACCCTGAGAAAAGAGAAAAATATACACACAACCCCTGCAGATCGAGATCCGCCGCCGTCCAAATCCTCGTCGCCGCACTGCCGGAGACCCAGAGGAGGACGAAGAGGAGCAGGTCGGCCGCTGAGTCACCTGCACAAGCCGATTGGGAACCAGAGTCCCGTTGAAGTCGCCGCATGTGCCGCTCGCCGCACGCAGCGAGACCTTGGCGTCGAAGAAGGAGCATCGGCGGGGGGCACGCCCCGACTTGAGCAGGATTACGAGCCGGAATAGCCTGCGAAGGCCAACATCGGAGCTCGCAAGGAAACCATCGAAGGGGAACCTGCAGCTTGCAGCCAAAATCTCCTCCTCCACACCATCTCCTTCTCCACCTTGAAGAACTGAGGAGAGCAGACAAGGAGCCCAAAAACCGACGAGCTTATTCGGAGGAGACAGAGGCATCGCCCACTCCGGCTTCCCGCAGCACCACGCCGCCACCACCGGAGGAAGCGCCACCTCAAACCACCGGACGCCGCTCGGGAGCGCCCGCAGCGAGCTCCAAGACGGCAGATCGCCAAACGCCACAAGGGCAAACGCTAACCCTAACACTACTAAACTTATGTACAAGGAAGGCCTGCCTCCTATTCCATCCTCTCGCCGGCCAACAGCGCCGTCGGAGAGCGGGGAGGAAAGGGGCGGCGCCAGATCTAGGAGGCGGAGGTCGACTCTCAAAACAGCGCTACTGGTTCTGACTCGATCGGACGATTCCTAGAATAGCGAGTTCCCTGGGGTGAACCATGTTCCCTTTTGTAGGCTCATAGTACAGAGGGTCCCTGTAGCTGTAAGACAAGGTCTGATCTTGCGGAAAGTGCATTTGGAACCCGGGCTCCAGGGAGCCCGGTATTTCAAAATTTGAAAATGCGCATATTTTGGTTTCCAAAAATCGTGAAAAAAATACCAGGTGTAGATATCACCTAGATCTACAAGCGTGCCAAATTTTAAGGACAGATTCGTTTTATTCTGGGCTAGATCTAAAAGATAAATTTCTGAATCGACATACCCAGATTCAAAATTTTGAAATCTGTCAGAATTTGTCTTTTTTGCACAGCCCAAAATACAACAAATTTGGGCTCAATCCATGAGATGCAATGAGTGAGGAACCCCCGCGTCGCCCTGCTCCTGGCGACACGGGGGGAACCCTAGCCGCCGGCCGCTAGGCCTCCCGTCTCTCCTCCCCCCGCGCCGCCGCCGCCGCCGGAGGGGCCGCCGGCAAAGGCTGTAGCGCGCCCCAGGGAAGGTGGCGGCTGGGCGCTTTCTTCCCCCTTCCTCGTGAGCGGAAAGATGCGGAGCTCCTGCTCGGATGGAGGTCGAGCCCAGCTGCGGCGGCTGCCGGCGACGGCGCCTAGGAGGAGGACGAGCGAAGGGGTGATCGACATGGACAATGGAGGTGCGGGGAGGCGGCCCGGCGTGCTTCCCTGTGGTGGCGCCAGGGCCCGATCTGGGCCTCACGGCCCTCAGCCGACGCGCGCGTGCTGCGGCCAGCCCTGGTGCGGCGTGGGTGGCCTGCGCTGGTCGGGGCGCCACGGCGCTCGTCCTCCTGCCTTCTTGGCGACGCGTCTTCGACGGCCGGCTCCCGTCACCCGCACAGATCGGCGTCGACGTCCTCGCGCCTCCCGGTGGCAGCGGAGGACGTTCGAGGCGCTCTGCGGCGGGGCAGCGGTGCCACCATGGGTGAGCAAGGAACCCCCGATGTTGCGGCACGACGACCTCGGTGTGCCGGCGCTGCTTGCTCTTTCCGTGCGGGGAAGGTGGAAGAAAGGTTGCGCCTTGGCGCGCCATGGGTGCTTGTCCGTCGTGGCGGCTTCGGCCGACGCGTGCGGATGGTTGGAGGCTGCGGCGCAAATGATGGCTGCGCCTTCTCCGCCACGATGACCGGCTACGATGGCAGGGGCTGCGGCAGCGGCGGTGTGTAAGACAAAGACGGCTAGTCCAATCCGGAGGGTAGGGTGGGAGGTGGTCGACCGACGAAAGTCATGCCTGTCTTTGGGATGGCGGCGATGGCGCCCGTGGGCGTCATTCCCCTCCTTGGAGGCGTCGCCAAGGGCGTCGACACCTCCCTCGCCCTTTCTCGGGTTGGTTGAGGTCTCCGGGCGAAAGCCTAGATTCGGGTGAATCGGCGTGATGCCGACGTCCTCGGCGTCGGTCCTCCGTTGGGAGCATCGCGTTTGGAGACACGGCGTGAGGGTCTTTGTTGCTTTCCTCCGGTGCTCGCCGCTGTCCAAGGTTGATTTTTCAGAGGCGCAATGCACGTCGTCGTCGGCGAGTCCAAGGAGGTGCCTCTCTCGGGACCGACCAAGTCCCACCATCTGCTTGCCACCTCTTAGGCATCAAGAGTGGATGGTTGCGTAGACAAGGGAAGTTCAGCTGTGTCTTCCGAGGTGTCTGGCGTCGGTCGATTTCGATCATTTTAGGACATGCTCTCTTGTTCCATAGCTCGGATGTCAGTGGTGTCCTCGGGCTGTCTGGCGTCGGTCGATTTCGATCACTTTAGGACATGCTCTATTGTTCCATAGCTCAGATGTCGGTGGTGTCCTCGGGCTAGCCGAGTGTGGAGTGCGTACTACGCTCTTTCTTCGCTGCAAGCTGTAGTCGTTGTACTCTGCTGGGTTGTGTTGTATGGGTGGTGTGCTCTTTCTTGAGCATGTAAATCTATTCCTTTTCTATCAATGCATCAGAACACAAAGCTTTTGCGTTTTCGCGAAAAAAATGCGCTAAACAGATGACACCAAAAATCAAGCTGCATATACCAAATTGTGCTCCACAATCGATGCAACGTTGCACAGTCTCCAAATGTTGATGCATCTCTATATACAGATTTTATTTGGCGGCAGAAAATGAACAATACATCTACTACAGCTAAGGGCTCCTTAGTCTGCATTATGTCTCCGCATCATTTTACCACTAGTATAAGATACTTCAGGCTTGCCAGCCTAAGGAAGAACGGTTCGCACCACCTTCCTGTCCACCCCAAAAGACTGCATCATAGAAAAATAGATGATCAGCTATGATCATCATAGTACTAAAGCATATCGTTCTTGACACCTGCTTACCTCCAGACCGCAGTCGTTGACATATACATTCTTGAACAGCTCGGATTCATCAGGCATTGGGCTTTCCTGTAAGGTGTCGAATTGTGCAAACTTAAGCACGATTATTTCGAATAAATGGAAAAACTTTCAAGACATCTAACTGCAATTCGGACCTTTGCTTCGGCAATCGCGGTGTCAACCTCCTTCCTAATTTCCTTCTCCATGTCCTATAAGGAAATAATTAATAAATTGTCATGGTGAAAACAGAGTATGTACTAGCTACTTAAGATTATTTTTTTCTGTTTGCGTAATCCACCAAAGCAGATACCATTCCAGGTCTTATGATTTGTGATAACCTTCTTCTAGTTACAGTGCATACCTTGAGCTCCTGGGCTGTTGCCAAGTCATGGGCCAATATCAGCTTCCTGACACGCTCAATCGGATCACGCTCCTGTTACATCATGAGGAACAACTAAGATTGTTTATCTATGGTAGGAGGTGGAACATACATTTCAAGCAGAGAATAACAGGCATCCTGACCTGTCTTATTCCTGCAATCTCATCTCTAGTGCGGTAAGTGCTGCCCGGGTCTGACATAGAATGGCCATGGTATCTGTATGTGTCCATCTCAAGAATCTGAAAGACGGGAGAATACACACGAACATGTTACCCAGCAGCTATGTTAATCTACTGGAGGAAAAGTTAGTACAGCCTGTGATATCTCATTTGTAACCAGAATGAACATTTGACCATATGCATCTATTGGATGCTTTGTGAGATGGATAACGAAGAAACTTGAGACTTGAAAGTTTCTTAGTACACAAGATCGCGGGTGCGAAGTTAGCACTTCCCAGAAAAGGGAGAAGAGATTCAGTTGTTAAAAGCAGGGGATGAAAGACATGTGGACGCTATGTCCCCCCTATAGTTAACTGAAGAACAATACAATGTGAACAATATCTGAATGAAAATGTCTTGCTGCTCTAGCGCGATAAGAGATAACATGAAAATTTAAGAACCATGAACGTTAGATGGTTACTACCCCTGTTGAACCCGTCCAACAGACGAATGTGAAATAAGCCAACAGCCAGCAGTGTTTTCTGAATACTTACAATCGGTCCATTTTCAAGAACATGTTCTTTGGCAAATTTACAGGCCTGCTTCACCGCAAGAAAATCCATCCCATCAACCTGCATCAAACACAAGATATGCACATCAACTCTCTATCTGATCATATCTGAGACGACCCAAACTGACGAGAATCGTCCAAACTCTGTACCTTCAACCCTGGCACATAGTCCCCGCGTTTGTAGTACGCCGGGCTCTTGGAGGCCCTCCACTCGGCCGTCCCCATCCCATCTGCAGGCACAAATCAATCAATCAGCTAACAATCCAAATCAAACACCCCAATAATCAGGAGAGGTAATTAATCTGAACTTGCAGTAACGCAATCAGTGTACTACTCTGTAAGAGAGGAGGAACTGACAGTGGTTGTTCTCGCAGACGAGGATGACGGGCAGCTTCCAGAGCGCGGCCATGTTGAGCGCCTCGAAGAGCTGGCCCTGGTTGGCGGCGCCGTCGCCGTAGAGGTCGAACGTGACGGTGCCCTCCTTCCTGTACCGCTGCGCGAAGGCGAGGCCGCAGCCGAGCGGCACCTGCGCGCCGACGATGCCGTGGCCGCCGAAGAACCCGGCGTCCTTCTTGTAGAAGTGCATGGAGCCGCCCTTGCCGCGGGAGCAGCCGCCGACGCGGCCCATGAGCTCGGCGAAGGCGGCGACGAGGCTGCCCCCGCGGGCCAGGTAGAGGCAGTGGTCGCGGTAGGCGGTGATGATGGCGTCGCGGCGCGTGATGGCGGCCTCCATCCCCACGGCGACGGCCTCCTGGCCGTCGTAGAGGTGGCAGAAGCCCCGGATGAGCTTGGCCTTGTAGAGGGAGTCGGCGGCGATCTCGGAGCGGCGCATGAGGGCCATGGAGCGGAAGGTGGCGAGGAGCTCGGTGGGCGTGGTGGAGACGGTGCGGGAGGGCGGGTCGACGTTGTGGGACCCGAAGGGGAGGGAGGTCTCGACGGTGATTGGGGGATCCGTGGAGTCGGAGAACGTGCGGGTGAGGGCCAGCGGCGCCACGCGTGGGGCCGCGGTCGGGTTGAGGCGGCGGAGGATCGCCGCGGCCATGGCGGGTTGGCGGTCGACGGCGAAGGCGCGGGGTATGCCGCGACCGAGCTTGGAGGACTGGAGTGGAGGGGAAGTGGGGAACGGAGCAGAGCGTTGCCGGTGGAGGTGGTTGGGGAGGAGACGTGAGGGGGCTTTGCGCGAGCTTTGAGGTGGCAGGGCGCGTGGCGCCGGCGCGTGTGGTGCGGATTCCGGGCGCGCGCTGTGTCCCGTGGTGCCGTGGCCCGTGGCCAAAATACTTTGCGTTTTCTTTTCTCCGTGCGACGGTCCGACTTTGCGCCGACAAATCACGGGGACGCTAGCCCTCTAAACAAAGCAAAGCAATTGCGGAGGTGTCTCGCCACCAGAGAGTACCAACGGCGACACATGGTAGCTCTCAGTTGGCCTCCAGCCAGCGGTCGTTTTCAAAGCTAGGAACACCTGTCGTGGTTTCACACTTTCACTGGCCTATTTGCTACAGCAAGCTGTTGGCCCAAAATTAGCACGGGATTATGCTACGTAGCATCTACTTCATCCGTTTCAAATACATGGCTCTCATGTCAACTAATTTGGAACTGAGGGACTACCATGGAGCATTCAGCGGATAAGCCGAGTGGCATTACAGGGCACTATTCTTACCATCACGCCTACGTAGCCGTAGTCGAAGTAGAGGAAGAAGACGATCTCGTGATGGTGCGGATACCTCCGGCCTCCATCTGCACTGTCCCGGAACAACATGACGAGGTTTCACCCTTCTTGCTGTCGGGTGCCTGGATTACGATTGGTGAGAATCTTAGGGAGTTTAGGAGAGTGGCTATGCTTAACACTAACCGGTAGATTGTAAGTTGTCGGGCTCCCCTACCTCCCAATAGGGGGCCAACAAACTATGAGTTGGTTCGTTGACCCTATTTTTTCATTTGCGTTTGTTTGTTTGTTTTGACTCGATCAAGTAGAGAGATCAACCAATAATTATCCCTCTTTACCCTTAAATTTAGCTTCATTTGCCCGTTCTTCAAAAATAATGATGCAACAAAGTGAGCTGTTATAATAGCCAATGAAATTACATTGAACATCAGCACTTATGGTACACCCGTCTATTTCAAAATGGATGAAATTTTACTTAATGGTGGGGTACTTATAATGGTTCTTCTCATAAGGCTTCCAATAGTCCAATTTTGTCAATATGCTCACAAAAAAAATGAGGGTTCCGTCGCTGGAGGTGGGAGGCCAGAGAGAGGGAGGAGCGTTGGGCGAACCGGAGACTATGAGGAGGGAGTCGGGCAGGGGGGGAGCGAAGTCGAGAGGAAGAGGCTACACGCAGTTGCGAAGATGGCTTCGTGATGAAAACACGTGACAGTCGGAATGGGACAGATGATGACATGGTGTGCGCTCGATTCGACTAAAAGGTGTGGCTACGATTCTAAGTATTTATAGAATAAAAAGGATAGTAAAGATAAGCACAAGAAATAAGAAGTGATGTTTTGGTCCGCATATGTTTATGGTAATTAAAATGCAATTCATTTCGAAATATAAAAAATTTGGACAATTTTTTTGGTATGTTCATCTTGACATTCTATATGGTCCACAAAATCGTTTCACGAAAAGCTGATATTTTCCGTGCCATGTATAAAAAGACAACATTCGGTACTAAAAAAAGGCTTTTCACGTGACTTTCTTTTATCCTTTTACACATGTCATAAAAAATATCGGTTTCCCACGACACTTAACTTGCCCATATAGAATGTCGACACATACATGAAAAGTTTTTTTTTTTAGATTCTTGGCATTTTAAGATGTTTTTCCGCCCGGAACATATATGCTCTACAACGCCGAAATAAATTTCGCACGTTAAAATGTTCCTGGTGGTCTTCGGCCAGGCCTTGCACGGCCTGCTACCCAGTGTTCGGGCCCGGCCGGCCACGACGCTCGACCTCAGAGAAAAGGACTGGCCACGACGTCGGTGCCCCCGGTTCCATTCCACCGCCGCCTCCGACTCCAAGTTCGTTCGGCCATCGTAGTCGGTTTGATTCGTCTCTAGCCGACCTGAACACAACCACGCGCACGCCAAGACCAGTCCAATCTCCCGCACCGCCTCGCCCCCAGCCAGACCAAACCAACCCCCTCTTCCACGCCTCCGACGCGACCACTAGGGCACGAGGCGCCGCGCCGCGCCACCACCGGCCACCGCTCCTCCTCCAGGAGCCACGCGCCGACGGGGAGGCCCCTCCACCCGCCGAACAGAGGTGACAAGCCCTCCCTCCTTTCCATCTGAAACCTAACCCCGCCGCTCCTCCTCTCTCCGGTTCGACCCCAATTGGGCGTTAACTAACCCCTCCCCCGCTCTTCCGCGACCCGCGCTGCCTACAGCCATGGAGGAGGAGGCCCCGAGCGGGGGCGCCGAGGCGCGCGCGCGCTCGAGGCAGTACGACTACGCCACCAACTCCAACCTCGTCGTGACCACCGCCCCCCGCGACGCGCGCCACCACGAGCCCACCGCCGAGCCCGGGACGCTCAGGGGCAGGATCCGCGCGGGAAGCTTTGGCGACCGCGCCGTCCAGACCAGGCCGGAGAAGCCAGACAGGAAGCAGGCGCGCGACGTCCCCGACCTCCCCCGCCGCGACGCCAAGCGCGCGCGACGCGAGGCCGGCGTGCTCTCGCTCGCCGCCGAGAGCACCGTCTACGAGCCCAGGACCGAGGCGACGCGCGCCGCCTACGAGGCGCTGCTCGGCGTCATCCAGAAGCAGCTCGGTGGGCAGCCCCCCGATGTGCTGGGCGACGCCGCGGACGAGGTGCTCGCCGCCCTCAAGAGCGACGAGACGAGGAGCCCTGTTAGGAGGAAGGAGATCGAGAAGCTCCTCGACCCGGTCTCGGATCAGACGTTCGGCCAGCTCGTCTCCATTGGGAAGCTCATCACGGATTTCCGTGATGCCGGCGATTCTGACGGTGCGCCTTCAGGTGATGGCACCGACATGATGCTGGATGATAGCATTGGCGTTGCTGTTGAGTTCGAAGAGTATGGCGATGATAATGACAAGGAGATTAACTTTTATCAGGTATGTGCACGTAGCTGAATCTTCTGTATAGAATTTCTCTCTTGATGTGCCTGACTGAAGCATCTTATATGTGCTTACATGGCCTTCATTGTTTGTCTTTGTCAGGTGCAAGATGAATCGGATGAGGACGACATGGTTGAGTCGAACGACCCTCGAGCTATGCAGATGGATGGTGAGTTGTATCGCGGTGATATGGCAAACCGCAACGAGGGCTTGACTGTAGACGTGCAGGAAATTGATGCTTACTGGCTTCAGAGGAAGATATCAGAGGCATACAAAGATATTGATCCCCAGCACAGTCAGAAGCTTGCGGAGGAGATCTTAAAGGCGATTGCCCAGGGTGACGACATCGATGTCGAGAAACGACTGGTCACTCTGCTCGGCTACGAGAAGTTTGATCTGATTAAATTGCTGCTCCACAACCGGCTCAAGATAGTCTGGTGTACCTTCTTAGCCAGGGCTGAAGATCAGGAACAGCGGAAGAAGATAGCAGAAGAGATGATGAGTAACCCAAGATTAGCTCCAATTTTGGAGCAGCTAAGTGCAAAGAGAGCATCTGCAAAGGAGAGGCAGAGGAATCTTGAGAGAAGCATTGGGGATGAGGCTAAGAGGCTCCTAAACAATGACAGTGCTGGGACTGATGGTGCGATGGGCAGTGGCGCAGTTGATCGGTCTATTGAGAGTGGATGGTTGAAAGGCCAGAGACAGCAGCTTGATCTTGATAGCCTCTCTTTCCTCCAAGGTAGTCTCCTGATGTCCAACAAGAAATGTGAACTTCATCCAGGATCATTTAGGATCCTACAAAAGGGGTACGAGGAAGTACACGTGCCAGCATTACGACCTAAGCCGTATGAATCTGCCGAAAAGATTGTGAAGATATCTGATATGCCAGAGTGGGCTCAGCCAGCTTTTGCTGGGATGGAGCAGCTGAATAGAGTTCAGAGCAAGGTTTATGATACTGCCCTTTTCAAACCAGATAACATTCTTCTTTGTGCTCCAACGGGTGCTGGGAAAACCAATGTGGCTGTGCTTACAATTCTCCATCAGATTGGTTTGCATATGAAGCATGGTGAATTTGATAATACAAAGTACAAAATTGTCTATGTGGCCCCAATGAAAGCTTTGGTTGCTGAAGTTGTTCGAAATTTGTCAGCACGGCTGAAAGAGTACAATGTTACAGTTATGGAGCTTAGTGGAGACCAGAACCTGACCAAACAACAGATTGAGGAAACACAGATAATTGTTACTACACCTGAAAAATGGGATATTATCACGAGGAAATCAGGTGATAGAACTTATACTCAAATGGTAAAGCTTCTAATCATTGATGAGATCCATCTACTTCATGATAACAGAGGGCCTGTGCTGGAGAGTATTGTGGCTAGAAGTGTACGCCAGATTGAGGCGACCAAGGAACATATCCGCCTAGTTGGTCTCTCTGCAACTCTACCAAACTACGAAGATGTTGCGGTGTTCTTGCGTGTTCACCCTGATGGCCTCTTTCATTTTGATAACAGTTACAGACCTTGCCCTCTTGCTCAACAGTACATTGGGATCACAGTGAGGAAGCCACTGCACAGGTTTCAGTTGATGAATGAGATTTGTTATGAGAAGGTTATGGCTGCTGCTGGTAAGCACCAGGTGCTTATATTTGCACACTCGAGGAAGGAGACAGCTAAAACTGCTCGTGACATCAGAGACACTGCATTAGCTAATGACACGTTGACCCGCTTTCTGAAGGATGACAGCGCAAGTCAAGAAATTCTTTGTGCTCATGCAGAACTTGTCAAAAGTGGCGATCTTAAAGACCTTTTGCCGTATGGATTTGCTATTCATCATGCTGGATTGGCAAGGGTAGACCGTGAACTTGTTGAGAAACTTTTTGTTGATAAGCATATACAGGTCCTAGTTTCGACAGCCACCCTCGCATGGGGTGTCAATCTACCTGCACACACCGTTATTATAAAGGGTACCCAGATTTACAGTCCAGAAAAGGGCGCTTGGACAGAACTAAGTCCTCTGGATGTCATGCAGATGCTTGGTCGTGCAGGAAGGCCTCAGTATGACACACATGGAGAGGGAATAATCTTAACAAGTCACAGTGAATTGCAATACTACCTGTCTCTTATGAATGAACAGCTGCCTATTGAGAGTCAGTTTATATCCAGACTGGCTGATCAATTAAATGCAGAGATCGTTCTGGGGACTATTCAGAATGCCCAGGAGGCATGCTCGTGGCTTGGCTACACTTACCTCTACATCCGGATGCTCCGGAATCCAACCTTGTATGGTTTACCCGAAGATATCATGGAGAGGGACAAAACGCTGGATGAAAGGAGAGCTGACTTGGTAAGTACATGCCATACTTTTGTTCTGTTTTTTTTCTTGGAAATTCCATGATAATTTCAGCATCCTCGTGTTTTCTTTCTCTAGCATTGTGCTTGTATATTTTCTAAAATTGCATGTTTGTATGGAATACCTGTTTCGTAGGTTCTTTAACCTGTGTCCACTTATATTTTCTAAAATTGCATGTTTGTATGCTTTTGGTTCTCTAAAATTGCATGTTGTTGAGGATAAATATTCTCTAATTTGAGCGATGTTCTGTATTGAAAGGTTATGTTCGCACAGTACTGCGTTTTCATTGTCATGTTACTGTATGAGGGCAATGTCATCCTTGTGTGCGTGAAGTTATATCCTTTACAGTGAAGTTATTTGTAATGAGCATTGAGTGCTTCCCCTGGAAACAGGAAAAAATGCATTTGCTTGCATGGGCTCATATTTGTTCTGTTCTCTTTGGAGCATAGTTTTGTTGCCAGATGTGTTGTAGTTCCACATTGTCTAGAGTAACAAAAAACTTGGTTAATTGAAGTATTCCAAATGCATCTTGATACCAATGCAAGGCTTTAAAGAAATGTTATATCCATCTAGTTGCAATCGTTGTATGCTTGTATTTTATTTTAATATGGTGGTTTTCTTGTTCTGCTGTTGATTCTTGTACTTCTGTGCTGCTGCAGGTACATTCTGCTGCAGATCTGTTGGACAGGAATAATTTGATAAAGTACGAGAAGAGAACAGGATACTTTCATGTTACTGACCTGGGGAGGATTGCTAGTTATTATTACATTACTCACAAGACTATTTCAACTTACAACGAGTACCTGAAGCCTACGATGGGTTATATTGAGCTATTCCAGTTGTTCGCTCTGAGTGAAGAGTTTAAGTACGTTAGTGTCAGGCAAGATGAGAAGATGGAGCTGGCGAAGCTTTTGGACCGTGTGCCAATTCCTGTGAAAGATAGCTTGGAGGAGCCTGGCACAAAGATCAATGTTTTGCTCCAAGCATATATTTCTCGGCTAAAGCTGGAGGGTCTCTCCCTTGGTTCTGATATGGTCTATATTAGACAGGTAACATGTTGTTTCTTCTGAATGCAGTGTCTGAATTTGAATTGCTTGGTTATTAAATTCTTATATTAACTATATTCTTCTCTATGATGCAGAGTGCTGGCCGCCTCTCACGAGCACTATTTGAGATAGTTTTGAAGAGAGGATGGGCTCAACTAGCAGAGAAGACTCTGAATCTTTGCAAGATGATTGATAAGCAGATGTGGAGAGTCCAAAGTCCTTTGCGCCAATTTCCAGGCATTCCGAATGAAATCCTGGTGAAAGTGGAGAAAAAGGACTTGGCGTGGGAGAGGTACTATGACCTATCATCACAGGTAATTGGTGAGCTAATCCGTTATCCGAAGATGGGAATGCGGTTACACAAGTGCATCCACCAGTTACCAAAGTTGAACCTTTCAGCCCATGTTCAACCTATTACTCGTACAGTTTTGTGTTTTGAGCTGACTCTAGCACCTGATTTCCAGTGGGATGATAATGCACATGGATATGTGGAGCCATTTTGGGTTCTAGTTGAGGATAATGACAGTGAGTGCATTCTACACCATGAGTACTTCATGCTTAAGAAACAATACCTGGATGAAGACCATACACTTAACTTCACAGTGCCAATATGTGAACCACTGCCCCCTCAGTACTTTATACGTGTCGTATCTGACAAGTGGCTTGGATCTCAAACAATTCTTCCTGTATCCTTTAGGCACTTGATTCTTCCAGACAAACATGCTCCACCAACAGAATTGCTTGATCTGCAGCCACTACCTGTTACCGCACTAAAAAATGCACAATATGAAGGCCTTTATAGTTCCTTTAAACATTTCAACCCCATTCAGACTCAAGTGTTCAGTGTCTTATATAACAGTGATGACAGTGTGTTGGTTGCTGCACCAACAGGCAGTGGAAAGACCATATGTGTGGAGTTCGCTGTACTAAGGAACCATCAGAAGGCAGTATCCGGTGAAACAAACATGCGGGTCGTGTATATAGCGCCCCTTGAAGCTCTGGCGAAAGAAAGATACAGGGACTGGGAGAGGAAATTTGGAGAATTCGTCCGTGTAGTTGAGCTAACAGGTGAAACCGCTTCTGATTTGAAGCTTCTTGATAAAGGGGAGATTATTATTAGTACTCCTGAGAAGTGGGATGCGCTCTCGCGTCGGTGGAAACAGAGAAAACCTATCCAACAGGTCAGCTTATTCATTGTTGATGAACTTCATCTTATTGGATTTGAAAAGGGACATGTTTTGGAAATCATTGTTTCAAGGATGAGGCGTATTGCAAATCATATTTGCTGCAACATACGGATTGTGGCTCTTTCATCATCACTTGCAAATGCTAAAGATCTTGGAGGGTGGATTGGAGCCACCTCTCATGGCCTTTTCAACTTCCCTCCAGCAGTACGACCAGTCCCTTTAGAAATACACATTCAGGGTGTGGACATGGCAAACTTTGAGGCAAGAATGCAGACAATGGCAAAGCAAACATATACTGCTATCACACAACATGCCAAACATGGTAAGCCTGCCCTGGTATTTGTACCGACACTTAAGCATGCAAGGTTTACTGCGTTGGGCTTGTGTGCATACTCAAGCGCTGAAGGTTGTGGAGCACCTTTTCTTCTTGGGTCAGAAGATGATATGGATATTCACATGAGACATGTCAATGAAGAAACACTTAAAAATACGCTGAAATACGGTGTAGGCTACTTGCATGAGGCTCTAAATGATCTTGACCAGGAAGTTGTGACTCAGCTGTTTCTCTCTGGTAAGATTCAAGTGTGTGTTGTGAGCAGCACAATGTGCTGGGGAAGATCGTTGCCTTCTCATTTGGTCGTTGTGATGGGAACACAGTATTGTGACGGCCGGGACAGTGTCAATACTGATTATCCAATCACTGATCTGCTACAAATGATGGGCCATGCCAGCAGGCCTCTTCAAGATAGCTCCGGGAAATGTGTTATATTGTGCCGTGCACCTCGCAAGGAATACTACAGGAAGTTCCTTTCAGAGCCCTTGCCTGTTGAGAGCCATCTTCACCATCTCTTGCATGATCATATGAATGCTGAAGTTGTTGCCGGTGTTGTAGAAAGCAAGCAGGCTGCCGTTGATTATCTTACCTGGACTTTCATGTACCGGCGGCTGACCAAGAACCCTAACTACTACAATCTGCAGGGTGCAGGTCACGGGCACATGTCGGATCATCTTTCTGAGCTAATTGAGACTGTATTGCACGATCTTGAGTCAAGCAAGTGTGTGGCTATAGAGGAGGATACGTACCTGAAGCCCCTCAACCTTGGTCTCATTGCCCCATACTACTACATTAGCTACACGACTATCGAGCGGTTCAGTTCAATGCTAACCCAGAAGACTAAGATAAAAGGTCTCCTGGAGGTTCTAGCTTCTGCATCAGAATATGCAGAGCTTTCAAGTCGCCGAGGTGATGAAGAATCTATTGAGAGGCTGGTTCGTCACCAGAGATATTCTGTTGAGAACCCCAAGAGCGATGATCCACACGTCAAGGCAAACGCGCTGCTGCAAGCACACCTCTCACGTCACACGGTCGTAGGTCACCTGGCATCTGACCAACAGAAGATCCTCCTTTCTGCACATAGATTGCTTCAGGCAACGGTTGATGTTGTCTCCAGCAATGGATGGCTCAGTCTGGCTCTTAATACAATGGAGCTGAGCCAAATGGTGACACAAGGCATGTGGGATCGTGATTCGGTGCTGCTTCAACTCCCGCACTTCACCAAGGAGCTAGCTGCGAGATGCCAGGAAAATGGCATGGAGACCATCTTTAATCTGGCCGAGATGAGTACCGACAAGATGCATGATCTGCTGCAATTACCAAACTCTCAGCTCCAGGACATCATCGGGTTCATCAAACGGTTCCCGGACGTCGATATGGCTTACGAAGTCTGTGAAGGCGATGATATAAGGGCCGGTGGCAACGTAACTTTGCAGGTTACTTTAGAGCGTGACGTGACGAACTTGCCATCTGGGGCTGGGCCAGTCCATGCCCCAAGGTATCCAAACCACAGGGAGGAAGGCTGGTGGCTCGCAATTGGTGATAGCTCCACCGACCAGCTGTTGGCAATCAAGAGGGTTGTGCTCCAGAAGAGGGCTTGCCTGAAGCTAGAGTTCACCGCTGCTGCAGAAGCAGGGAAGAAGGATTACATGGTTTTCTTGATGTCAGATTCCTATCTGGGATGTGATCAGGAGTATGAGTTCGCTGTCAATGTGAAAGATGCTGGACGGGATTGACTCAGAGACAAGGAAGTGGTTGCTTAGGTAATGTCTGATGCCGAGTTTCTTATATGCAGTGTTGTTCCTAGCTAGAAAATGCGGGTAAAAGTCTGAATACTTGAACCCCCAGATCTATTATATTCTTGCATGTCATAGTGTCGCTTCTTGATTAGTTTGGGCTGTGTTGACAAGGAAGTGGATGACCTAGAACAGATTTTTATATGAACATCGATTTTGAATGATAGTGTCCGTTTCAAAAAGAAAATTGAATGATAGTGCATGGATATATTGTATTTTGCCTCTGTTGGCTGAGAAATGCATGTGTTCGTTTGTTCGATATATGGCGTTTGTACTCTGTAGCCTAACCATTTCCCACAATATTGTGAATTAACAGGCCTGGTGAATTTTATGTTGTCATCCTAGTTAAGCGACTAGGATCTTCGAGGAGTGTCATTTTTTTCCCCAAATGAACAGGCGACAATGATCTCAGCTGCAGCGGTGTATATGAACTACTAGTTAAGTGATGATCACATGCATTTTTACTGAAAGTAGTCAGCTGTTATTTGTTTTCCTGAAAGGTAGTCACATCTCTGTTTTGGATATATGATAGCAGAATGTCCACCGTGTGCAGTCAAGTCAAGAGGGAGTGCGGATGGTACAAACACTTTTGTTTTGTCTAAGTATCGTCCCTGGTAAGTACTTCTAAATGGCCATGAAAAGTCCAGAAGAACATGGACGCATAATTTCAAATCTGAATCTACTAAGTGGGATATAAAAATGTCAAAATACACTGAAACTGGAATCTGAAATAACACTGCTGAACCTTGTCAATTTTGTTTCTTTCTCTCTTAGATTCTTGAATTTATCTAATATTTTAATTTTAGAATGTTTCGTGGTGGCTAGAACCGCCTTTTCCGTCGTTGGAACTTGGAAGCACCATGAGAACCTTAAAGAGTTGCAGCACTGAATGTGTGACCAAAACTTCGTTGCAAAATGTAAGGCGTCCGCACATCTAAAAAGAGGTGTTTTGTGGTTCAAAAATATCAGATACACTTCTATTGTCTAATTGTTGTCCAATAATAAGTCTTTCAGATACGTGGACACCTCAACAATTTTTTACGGCGGTCATCAGCCTCTTCTCTTATCTGCTTCTTTTTAGCAGCAGTTGGGGACGTTGCTTTCTGGATATGCTAGATTGCTAGGTGACACATCTACTAGTATAGTTGTACGCAATATGAGCCATGGTGACGGAAGGATGCAAGTTGGCTTTAAAGATAAGAGGATAAGATGACCAGGGCATTAAGACTAAACCTCTCTTACTGTACACAACAAGATATTGGACAGTTCCAGTATTGTTGCTTTCTTCGTGATTCCTGTCGTGTCACGGTGCACCAATCGCCACAGATTGTGACAATAAGCAGCATCTTTTTTATGCTCCGTGAACTGGAATATTCTTTCGGCGATGAACGTAAGGGCAAGAACAAGAATGGATAATATAGCCTTATATCTTATGTATTGCACTGCATGTCATTTAGACATGACAAAAACATATAATGAGTTGCCTCATGGTGTCTTCTGCGTCTAATTTTTCTCTCTCCTCCGATTCATCAACCATTTTGCCTGGCATTATTGGACAAATAACCAAAGACGGTGATGAACGAGCTGATAATCTCTCAAACAAGAATCTGATCAAAAATTAGAAATACTTAGCTCTTCAAAGAGATTGGAAATGGTATATGATAAACGATCACTTTTACCTAACTAGCTAGCACTTGATATGACAATGACGACGATAAAAAAAGGGCTTGCGTGGGAGTGCAAACAAAGACGGTAAAACGGGGAAATATCTAGTGCTACCACCCCTTATGATGCTACAATTGCTACCAACAAAAAAATCAATTTTAAATTTGTCAAAAAATTGTAGGAAAAAATGTGAGTGTTAACAAAATATGTTTCTACTACCTCCAAAAATTTCAGTTCCAAATTCGAAATGAGCAGTGAGAAACAAAAAAGACAAATCTGCTATGAATATTTTTTTTAAGTTCAATTTTTCTTATATTCACTCACTACTACACCCATCCTCTCCTCATCCTCCCACCTTAACAAGGACATTTTTGCCATTTCACTCCGGACCAAATGATTGATCCGTATTCATGCCTAGATCAAAAAAAAATCATTAGCTAATGCAGCGAGCTTATCCATCTGACCAACAACAAGCTAATCACCCATTATTAGAAGGAAAAAAAAAAACACTCGCTGAGTCGTACGATCGTATCCACTTGTCTTAAAAAAAAGGCCGCCACGAACCAAATGGACACGCAAGGGCAAACCCGTCAATTCATCCGTGAGAGTGAGCGACCACACCCCGATAAAACAGGCTCACGCACTCCGCCCACTCCCCTCTCACCCGCCGTCGCCTCTCCCCCACATTCCCCTCTCGCTCCCTCCGTCCCCCGGCGCCGCCGCAGCGTCCTCCCCGCGACTCCGATGGCCAGCAAGTGGGTCAGGCCCGAGGTGAGCTCCGCGCCCAGATCCGACCATCCGTCGCTGTTTTCTGCTCGTTTAGTAGCTTACCCGTCTCTGCCGGCGCACGCAGGTGTACCCGCTGTTCGCGGCGACGGGCGTGGCCGTCGGCATCTGCGCGTTCAGCCTCTTCCGCAACATCACCGGCAACCCCGAAGTGAGGTACGGATCCGGATTCCGCACCCTCTTGCCTGCTTGCTTGATTCTTGCAGCAGTTGCGCTCTGCTCAGGGGAGTGGAGTAGATCCGCCAGGTTTCGGCCAGTTCGTGGTCGTGGGGTGTTGACTTTACTGTTAGGGTTGTCGTGGTCATGTTTTTTCAGGTGAAAGTTTGTGGTCTTGGTTGCATCTTGGTGGGGCGAATAATCAGTCCATGAGGGTAGTAGAAGAACCATCTGGCCTTTCGTAGGAGTGATTCTGCTTGTTCAGTGGATTGTTTGTGAAAGTGGCCCAGAGTTTGCAGGACGGTTTTGTGTTCTGAGTATGATACTGTACCAATCATTCTTCATAGACAGGAAGTCAATTTCTGCTGCTAGTATCTTGCTTCGGGGTTCTAATGGATAATGAACTATTGTATTATATATGGTCTGCTTTTCTTGCAATTGATTGTTTAGTGCACCTGCATGATGGGAACATGATCTTAATAAACATTATCTGTATCGTTTATTTTAAATTAGTGGCAGCTCGTCTTGATCTTGCTAGAGAACGACCTGAAACATGTCTGATCTTGTGAACGCACATACACTGAGCTGATTTCATCTGCAGGGTCAGCAAGGTGGGGAGGGCAGCTGGGGTGCTCGAGAACCACGAGGAGGGGAGGCGCTACGCCGAGCATGGTCTCAGAGCCTTCGTGCAGAACAAGACACCCGAGATCATGCCGGGGATCAACAAGTTCTTCACTGACCCCAAGTGAAGCGTTCTGGTCTGTCTGTGACTCGCGGCCGCCATGTCGTCTGCTATTAGTAACTGTTGTGGTCAAATGTAAAACCCATTTCAGTAGTGTTGTCGCGTCCATAATTCAAGAGGGTGTGTAATACCTCTGATTGAAAGTACTACCAAGCATTGGTCGATGGATTGCTATATATGTGATTCAGTGATTGTGATGGTTGATTGCATGAAAATACATGTTTCGTTGAGATCCTTGAATGCTTGTGGAAAGCTCAGTTGAATGATTACTGCAAGCATATGGATGTTGCTGCTTGTATTTTGAACCATTCCTATCTTCCAGTATCTGGGACACAATTTCTTTGGAATGTGTGGATTTTCTAGGCTTTCGTATGTACTGTATGATGCACTATGGTATTTGCAGTAATACTGTAATAGTAAATACTACCTACCATATGTTGGTTGATGGATCACTATATATGTAATGGTTGATTGCTTGAACTTACCTGTTTCATTGAATGTTTGTAATTAGTTACCGTCATGATGCACTGTAGTATTTGCCTTGCCTTGTAATAGCCAGTACAAGTATTTTATCTAGCATTGTATATGTCAATGTTCTAGGGTCCATGTGGCATCTATCATCTATATATTCCCCATTTACCAGGACAGCATAAAACAAATTATTTCATTATAACTGACTGAAAGGTACAAGAAATAAACATTAAACCATGTGATTATGGTATGCAGGCCTTACTGCCAGGTAACAGTTTTACGAGGATCGTCTTCAGGAGAGAACCGATGTAACAAGATCGTAAGATGAACAAAGTAGAGTTCAAGATGTATAGGCAAAATAACACTCCAGAGGAAAAAGATGACAACCATGTGTATTATTGTTTCTGTTTCTTTTTTATGAACCGGCCTCTAGTTTCTGGCATACATCAAGCAAAGGCGAAATTCGCCTCTGCTCTTATGACATCTTCTACAGGTCGAATTCCTGAAGTCATCAGCAGATTGAGCTGATCTGCCTACAAGAATTGGTCTAGAAATAGACCTGCCTAAAAACCAAGCCGGCCCTTCACGATTCCCGTGTAAGATGCAAGTGCCATGATTTCCATGCTTCGACATAGTGGCCAAAGAGATCATTCAGTGCTGCATCCAGAGAAGGAGGAAACTGTGTAAGTACATCGACATGCTAAACAGTACTATAGTTCATACGAACAGCAAAAGAAGGCATCATCCTTCTACTTGCCCATATCAGGCAATATTTTTGGCTTTGGGCGTAGTCACAATTGGAAATAACATGAGAAGCTAAAACTCCTTTTCAGATTTAATTTAAGAATGTAAATGTGGTCCGGTCACAGTTAGCATGTCAAAGACTAGATGGCCGGTGTCACACATCTAGGCTAAATCATTGGGTTCAGAAATAAGGATATGATTGTCAACACCGTTTTCCACTGGTGGCTACTCATGTTGAATCTGGTTTACAGAAGATCAACTGCCGTTTGTCATTAAAGTCAGCTTGTGCTCAATGTGTTTACGTACATGTACAGACAGGACATAAATAGAAAAAGATGTACAAATAAGCGCCAGTCCAGAATGGTTATTCAAGGTAAAAAAAGGCTACGGTTCTAAAATTTGCGAGAAAGTATATGAATTTCAGTTGGTCCTGAATTCCTCAGTTCCAACTTCTTCTTGATCATGATCATACAGCAGTTCATTGTTCATACATATCACTCTGGATGTAGAGAGCGACCAAAGTTCTAGATAAGTATATTATTATGAGTAATTTATAGAGGGGCAGAGAAGAACTTCCAGCGCATCTACTGTACACGATGGGATAGGTATACCAAAAAATGGCATCTTGTAACAAAATTCCATCCAGTGCAATTTTCTATATCTTGACTGCAGAAAATTAACATATGGAGGAAATGGAAAGCTTACCATGATTTTGGTACTGCGGACGGAATGAAGTCGCAAGGCTCTCCCAATCTTGAATGTTCTTCCTTTCCTTCTCCCTTATTGCGCGATCATCAGTTTCCTGTTTTCTTGCACCAGCAGGGTGGAAGGGCCCATAAACAAAACCGCTACTCTTCCCTTGCCCGAGCTGACTCTCGAAAGATTTCAGCATGCTGCTATCAGACTGCATGAGCTTGCCTCTGTTCTCTGTTTCCGAGACCAACTTGCCCCTCTTATTGTCAATGTTGGTGATATCAGTACCAAATGCCCTCTTACTAGACAGTATCTTCTTAGCCGGCGGTAAAGCAACCGTGACATTGTTTCCTTCCTTTCTCTTTGCCTTGCCGAGCCACCGGAATGCAGGTTTTCTCGAGTCCACTTGCTGTGTCTGAAACAAATCACAGAAGCAATTGTGTTAAAATAAATGATCATTTCCATTCGTTCAAAATGGCATGTGGTAAGGAGAGTACCTTCTCAATGAGGTTCAAAGAGGATAGCACATTAGCAATGTCATACAGCCGTCGAACTTTAGCTGTATTAACAACATTAGAATTATTGTAAGTGCTAGTTCTATAGGAAAATTTGTTATGACAACTGAGTAACAGGTCCCATAAAATAGAAGAAATGCAAGTACTGACTTCGCATATTGCTCTCGGCGTGTCTCTCTCCAAGGAGCAGCCTTGCAGCCTCATCAAGTGAGATGGTCTCAAGCTGTGCCAGGAGAAAAAAACACACTGCAATTAACCACAAAGGACAAGCTGCCTTAATCAAATAATTCAGGAGAACAATCAGTCTGTTCACCTCCATGGTGAGGAAAAGCTTGACGAAATTCTGAGTGAGCAGGCCAAGCGACTTCTCCTTCCTATGATCTACAAATGTAAATTGCACCGGAAACACTAATTCAGTACACAACATAATAGTCACTAGGCACGGTGCAATTAACGACAAAGGACGAGCTGCCTTAATCAAAGAACAATCTAGAAAGCAATTGCTCAGCTATATATACCAGATCTGAGCTGGCAACGGGATGTGTCGGGCTTATCAGAAGTAGTGTCCATTGACTGGCTAAGCTTCTCGCTGTCAGCATCCCCATCGGCGTCACCCAATCTATCATCATCGTCTTCATCATCCGACACCTTTGCAATCACGAAAAGAGAAGTCGATTCTTTTATCAACAACAAGTTCTAATTTGTATCGCAACTAATGGCAAGTGAAACGAAGAAAAATCTAACATTTGCAGCAGATGGTTCCTCCAGCGTCGGTGACACCACCAAGCCTGACACCTCCTTAAAAGCCCTCTCCTGACCATACCGGAAGAACAAAGGGGGTAAACCATTGATTATGTAAGTGTTTGCATCTGAAAATCCTAACATTTAGTGTACAATGGGTGGGATAGAACAAGCGGATCCAAACCTTGAGCTCCTTGAGTGCGGTAGGGACCCCCTCGAAGCCGATCCATGTGTACCTGTTCTTGGCCCTCCTCACAAGAATCTGCGTGGTGATCAGGAAATGCTAAGGAAAGAAACCAAGAACAAGGAACGCAGCAGCCCCGTCGGTGGAATCGCATGCCATAATGTCAAGAACGAAAGAATGAATCTTTATTTTATCATATTATAAAGGCCACGGCGAGGAAAGTGAGGCTCACCCCGACGCTCTCGAGCACATTGACGATGTCGTAGATCCGGCGCCTCTCGACGCCGAGCCGCCTGGCGGCGTCGTCCAGCCCCACCGTGTCCACGTCGTCCCGGTCGTAGAGCGCCACGAAGCTGCAAGCCACCGCCGCAGGAAGGCGGCCTGGGTCAGAACACGGAACGAGCGCGCGGGAGGCGGAAGACGGGGGGAGATGTCTGCCTACTTGGAGCAGAGGAGGCCGAGGGACTTCTGCTTGCGGCTGTAGGCGTGGTGCCGGCAGGCCCGCGCGGCGGCACCTGCGCCGCCTTCCAGCAGCAGCGGCCGCGGCGGCTGGTAAGGCGGGGGCTGTGCGGCGGCCCCGGGAACCTCGGGGGCGGCGGCGTCGTCCATCGCCGCTCTCGGTCGGGGGGTCGAGGGGAGTGGAGGGAGAGAGGAGGGGAAATTTCCTGCTTTTTTTAACTCGTGATGAGATCTGCGGGGTTTGGAAAGGAGGGGAGGGCGGCGGTGCCGTTGCAATGATTTTCGTTTTGGCGCCCGCGGCGGCGACGCGTTTTCAAATAGTTTTCGCTTTTCCCTTTTCGCCGACGCGGTGGCTTTGTCCTCCTCTGTGGGTGGTGGGCTTGGACTACATGTAGATTTTAGGTCCACGAATCAAAAAGAGATCAGATGGCTTTTATAATATTCATCATCTAGAAAGAACATGACTTTTGTAATATGAGTAGTTTAGTTACTTAACTCAATGTTATGTGATGGTCACTTAGAGTATCTCCACCGGCACCCTCCAAATTTATCTTCCAGAATGTGTCCATTTTGGAGGGTGCCGGACATGAATCAAAATTTAAAAGTACGTACGTTTGTAAATTTTGAACGAAACACTCGATTTTCATTGAAACTTGATATGATACAACGAAAATCCAAAGTAAAACTTAAAGGAAACCTAATATAGACGTCAGGAGGAGGTGGCTTGATACGTCCATTTGCATCACTATTTTATATCATAATTTACTGTTATTCATGGATATATTTCATATTAGAATGCAATACTTATGTTCTTTTATCTTATTTTGCATGTTTAATGATTGTTGGTGATTTGACTGTCGGAGCCTGGAATCAGCTGGAAAAAAGCATCGTCAAGATACTGTATTTCTGCAACCCCAAAAATTCCGAGAAAATTCAGGGATTATTATTTTGCGAGATGACGGAAGGAGCCATAAGAGGAGGCAGAGGGGGGCCATTGTTGGAGATACGCCCTAGAGGCAAATAAATAAAGGAGTTTATTGTAATATCTCGTTAAAGTTTATAATAAGTTTTATATCATGCTAGAACTGTATTAAGAGGAAACATTAATACAGGTGTGGTATATAAACAACCAGGTCCCTAGCATGCATATGGATACGCTAGTTCATTGTCAACCGATGATTGAGGTTTCCCAATCATGGGAATTTATGCCAATTGACAATGGAGTCATTTCATTGGGTGAATGAAAGTGATGGACGTTACCCAATAGCGATTATCACAACGCGATCAAGTCACGAAGTTCACCGTTGTGATGATTAGGAAACGTGGTACTGATTCCTTAGACCGTGAGATAATAATCCTATCACTATCACCGGAGGGTGCCTTGACTGTATCAACCGTCACACCGTAACAGCGTGATCATAAAGGTGCATCTCAGGTATGCAAAGGTGATATGTTGAGAAGTATGTATCAAGAAGCGGGATTTGCACCTCCGCGTGACGGAGAGATACTCTGGGCCCACTTGGTGAGTCTTCATCCAAATAAGCTGCGCAGCATATGACTAGGTCATGGGGATGAAAGATCACGGGAACGAGTTGAATGAGACTTGACCGGTAACAAGATAGAACTAAGCATGGAGATACTGGATGATCAGATCTCGGGCAAGTCAGTATCGCGATAGCAAAGGGAATGAGAATCTATGTTTATGGTTCAACGACAAAGTTATTTCGTGGAATGCACATGGGTCATTATGGGCATCTGATGCGTCCAAAATGCATCTACTTTTCCAAGCACTTTGCCTCACAATTTTCTCCGAGATCCTTCCATACTTGAATAAAACTGCTGTTTCTGACGCTGTTTTTAGCAAAGTCTCTCTCCTGGCTATTTTTGCAGGAAATAAAATCGGGGAAAAATACCACGTCAATATTTATGGAAAAGAAGCTCGTTGGACAAAGATGGACACGAGGGGGTGCCGGAGGGCCAAAAGGGATAGCCCCACGCGGCCTGGTACTGTGGCCGCGTGGGCCCCCCTAAATTGGGCCTCGGGCACCGTCTCGCCTCTGGTCTTCGACTCACGCCTTCATATATGAGAAAAAACACTTGCCCTAGGAGGGGAGGAGCTTTCGCGAAACACACCGCCACCACCATCACGATCTTCGTTTCGGGGGACAGATCGATCCAGGATTTCTTCTCCGGTGGAGGGATCCGGAGGCCGTCTTCACCGCCATCATCACCGCCTTCATCTCCATCAACCATGAGCTCCCTCACCATCACCATGTGTGAGTAGTTTGCTGTAGGCATGTGAGGTGGATGGGGATTGGATGAGATTGATCATGTAATGCTACCCGTTGCTCGATAATCTTAGGGTTTATCTTGAGGATGCTTTTGTATTGTGTTGATGCACTTATGCTATGTTTAATGCTTGCTACTAGGGCCCGAGTGGCAGATTTCAGTACTGAACCTTTTTGCTTCATCATATAATTGAGTTTAGTATTTACCTGCAAAGTGTATCACCTGCTGTTATGTCGAACCTGCGAACCCTAAAAGTGACGTTTGGGGAAAACAAGGGGGAGATGTTCTAGTTTGAGGATCCTATGTGTTCATGGAGTGTTAATGCATTGTCCCGGTCTTCACGAAAGGGTAGACCTTAATTACCTGTAGTTCGAAGTTGGCCCCGGTGAAATGGGCAGGTAGGGTAATAGATGTTGTGCAAATTCTCTTTGTTAGTGCGCATAACTATTTAAGGAACACATACCTACATATATCGGAGTTAGAGAAAAAGCCCCACTGCTAGCTTTACTTTATTATATGATCAATCTCATTCATGCAACGCCCCGCTGTCACCTCATGCCTACGTTTTTAATCTCTGAGTTACACTTTCACTTTTCCGGTGAAAACTGGGAAATACTTGTTACTACTGTTGTTTTATTTCTGCTCGCTTGAATCCTTACTGCCATCACTACTACTGCTGCAAGTTATTGATATACAGGTGTGGTTGAGAGTGACGCCTCAATTGCTAAGTCTTATTGATATTCTTGTGTTCCCATCGTGTCGAACTATAAATTTGGGGTAATACTTCCCAACGAAGACTTCAGCGATCCCCTATACTTGTGGGCATCAGCATCCCAGTCCCGCTAATGATCATTGATCGGAGATGAGTCTCGATCATGTCTGGAGTGTTCCCGAACCGTAGGGTAACACACTTAAGGGTTTGACGACGCTAGGAGATTGTTCTGGTAGTGTTGGAATTACAGAAGATAGGAAGAGAGAGTACCGGAAGGGTTCCGGAGAAATCCGAAGGAGTATCGGAGTCACGGGAATTTATATATATGATATGAATATATTAATTAGAGAATTATATATATTTATATTGGTGGGAATAAATTCGATAATGTATAAATAATTAATTGGAGAATTAAATATTTATATATTATAATAAATAAATTAAATAATAGATAAATATATTAATTGGAGAATTATATATATTTTTTATTGATTTAATAAAGTTCTTTCTTAATTAAAAATGTTTTAATTCGAAATTTAGGGGCAGCCCACCTAAATGGGCCACCTCCGGAAGGAGGGAGCCAACTTAAGGGGGCCGGCCACCTAAGGGCCAAAGGGGGCCGGGTGGGCTTCCCAACCCTAGTCCAACTCGGACTAGGAGCAGGGGCCAGCCGGCGCACCCTCCTCTCCTCCCCTTTTCCTTTAGTCCCACATGGGGAGCTAAGGAGGTGGGGAGCCCCCTCCACCTATATATACAAGTGCCACGTGGAGGAAATTAATTAAGGAAAAATCTCAATTAATTCCAGAAAATCCCCAACACTTCCACACCACCTCTCCATCTCTCTCGTACCCCGTGGCTCCAAGAAGAGCCGCGCACAAGAGGGAAATCTTCCCGCAGCACGCCGTCGCACTGCCAAAATTCCGCCAGAAGATCTACTCTGCAACCTCGGTGGGATCGGAGGGACCGGGAGTCGTCGTCATACACCGTATGTGTGTGAGTACTCGGAGGTGCCATTGCGGCACCGGTCGTCGCGCCAGGATCATCACGACCTTGAGGTCGGCTTCGGTTCGACTACATCATCCACGTTCCTCTCAAAACGTTAAACGCTTTCGGTCTACAAGAGGTATGTCACCGGAACCGTCCCATTACCGCATTACTAATAGATAGATCCTGGCTAGTTTTGGTGTTGCGTTAGATAGAAAAATTTTGTTTTCCGTCTACGAATCCCTTCAGCCACCAGGGCGCCAGACACCACCTGGCCGCGGTCCACCTCTGGACCGCGCCTGGGGCCCACCTTCTGACCTAAAAACATCGAGGGATTCTTCGAAGAAATATTCTGCCGCCGCCTCGGGGGCGGAAACCACAGAGAGAAAAGCTCTCCTGCAAGGAGAAATCTGCCGGGAAAATTCCTTCCCGGAGGGGGAAATCGTCGCCATCGTCATCGTCATCAACACGGGCTTCATCGAGATCATCATCAACATCATCCTCACCGACATCACCATCATCCCCACAGCTCCACTTCGTTCCGCTGTTACATCTAGGGTTATACTTGTTGTATTTCATTGGGATCACTTTTTCGGTGTTGATTGCCTTGTGTAGTTGATGCTATTGAGTTTTCGGTGAAATACTTTTATAACCAGATTTTTATCATACTTTATAACCTCTGATCATGATCCATGAGGTCTCGGGAGTAGTTCGTTTAGTTCTTGAGGACATGGGAGAAGTCTTGTGNGGGGCGAGTGGTATGATATGGTACGGTAAGTATTATGCAAAATATTTAGCCGTTATGGTGGAGGCCCGTAGACCCGGCGCCGGAGCAAGATGGAGATCATGCCGGCGCGCCCCGATGGAGATCAAGGCGCGACACCATATCATATCACATTACATTTGATGTTAAATTGTGTGCTTATATTGCATGTATTAGATATACAACGACAGTAATATAAGTTAAATCTCTCATTTTAATACCAATTAAAAGTGTTCTTCCTTAGTATGCACCACCAAGAAAGTTCGCCGTTGTGGAGGCAGGCCGTGACGATCGGGTGTCAAACACATCTGCGTTCGCATACGGTGGTGACGATCGGGTGTCAAACACATCTGCGTTCGCATACGGTGGGTGTAAGCCATGTATGCACTGCAATATACTAAGGTTAAATTGGCGAGCCTAGCATGTACATACATGTCCTCGGAGCACAAGGGATCCAAAGATCAAGCATGAGTCACATGAATGTTGCGATCGACATTGTAATGTCCACCTTTGCTGTCATGCAGCCAGCTGTGACGATCGGGGGTTGTATGGTGAATAAGGATCGTGTAATCATTAAGACCGTTTTGAGAGATGATTGTCTTAGTGGAGTTATTTTATAATGTGATTATAATTAAACTCATATTATAAACTTTAGTTTAAATCGTTCCTACAAAAATCCTTGTAGATAATGGCTTTCGATTTTAGCCCTTTCCTTTTTGGTGAAAATCTCCGCCTCGATGGGTCCAACTTCATTGAATGGTACCAACTTTCTGAGAGATACCCTTGAAAATAATTTTTTGCTCTACGTGATAGAAGAACCACTAAGAGATCGACCCGATGATTCTGATGGTGAGGACGCCTATGAGGATTGGCGTGACATTAGTGACATCTACATGCATGTTGAGTGGCTGATGCGTTCCAGTATGACTTATGACTTAAGGGTGCAATTCAGTAACACCCCTGCCGATAAGATTATTAATAGACTTCAAATCCTTTTCGGGGCACAAGTCAGAGTCGCAAGGTTCGAATGTCCGGATGAGTTTCTTTCAACCATGATGGAAGAAAAGACATGTCTGGATCAGCACTTGGTGAGGATGCATGAGATTCATCGACACCTCACGCATGTTTGGGACTACTGGATGGCCGACGAGACAACAATGGATGTGGTATTTCACTCGCTTCCTCTCAGGTATAAGAGCTACGTCAGAGATTTTGTGATGAAAGGAGAAGAGTTCACTTTCTTTGCATTCCTAGCTCGATTGAGGAGCGCCAAAGTAGAACCAATAGAAGAAGAGATCATCGACCCAAAAGGTATATATGATATACAGTTTATAAATGTTTTTCATTCGCACTTGTTACAATATTGTGAAGTATTTGATACTTATTCTTGTTTTATGAAAATAGAACCGACTGTGCATGTGGCTTGGAATGGACAAGGCGCCAATGGATGATTGGGAGCTATCAAGGAGTTGACGCCGGAGACGACCTTCCTATACATTTATCGTTTTTGATTAGAGGATTTGAGTAAATTTTGTAATCGATTAGAGTGTGGACTATATTAGTGTGTTTTGCATTTCGCAAGACAGTTATTCATGTAATGAAGATGTTCTATATAGTGAATAAATATCTTTTGTGGTCACATTTCGATTATGAGTATGTTATTCTTATCTCGACGATAAATAAATTAGAACATTTCTAAATAGTGCCAAAATAATATCCAAAGTTTAAATAATGACTTCATTATAAAATGACACTATTCTTGGTCATGTTATAAATGTGTTGATGATTACACATGACCTAGAAGGCAATGCGGCCAGGGCACTATACCTGCGTGTGTGTGTTGCATCATTGAAAAATCGTGTTTGATCGATTGAAGTTTCAGTAAATAGTGGAATTCATTATTTAGTAGACTCCATCATAATTTGGAGTGAACAGATGTGTTTACTTAAATTATGAGTTGGAAATATTTGATGAAAATCAATGGAGATTTCGGAGTAAATTGGATATTAATTTTAACAAGAAAAATTGAGTCCCTTCGATTGGATCAAAGTGACAACATATTTGATTTATAATTTTGGCATGAGGGTCTATGAAAAGTGTTTCATAAAATACATTTTTTTGGAATTGTTCAATGTGATTGATTTATTCTAAATATTGTGAATCACACTTTATTGAAATATCATGTGGTAATAAAGCGATCTCTTAGCAGGTTTAATAATATCATTTTAGAATTATCAATTAGAAATAGCGACATACCCCTCTCAAGGGCTTATGAATTATTCGCAAAAACGCATCCATATGGATTATGGAAAGTCGTATTTTCAATGTGATTGGAACTATAGCGAATAAACAATTTTTGTAGAATATTCACATATGAATGTGAATGCGCCTTCCACCAAAACCAAAGAAGGGTAAATATAGTATTTACTAAAAGGTTGGTATTTTATCGTGAAGGAGTTGTTCATGATAAAAGGTTGTTAAAATTAAAATTAGTAAAAGTTGAAATAAGGTAGTTGACCTCACCTTCGAATTGTCGAGTGGTGCAACGGAATGATTTCCGGTAAAATGTGTACTTTACACATAAAGTCGAAATTAATGATAATGATCACAGGATTTCAACTAAAAGCTTTTTACTAATGAGACAGTAGGATTCAAGAATATATTTGCCACGATGCGAATTAAATATTCATGATTCACTTGTCGTGTTTGAGAAACATGACATACCTACAAACTACAAAAGAAGGAATAGTGACCCTGAAATACGAGAATGACTAAAGAGTCATTGAAAATCCAATTCTAGGTAAAGGATCGCAAGGTAGATGTTGCTTGATCTTGTCGAGTGATTTTATCACTTGATATCTTTTAAGGAGTTAAAAGAAAAGGAAATAATACTTAGAACGACGCAGTGCTCATTTTGTCAAGAAGTGTTTCTTGGACAAAATTCAGAATTAATTGATCACTTAAATGTGGTGATGCTTGCGTCCGTTGGATTATCACTAGCATGGTACTGGTGCATCGTATATGGAATCTCGACTTGTAGAGTGGTTCAAGAAGATTTTGGAATTGTCCAAAATATCGAGGAATTTGCGGTTGCAAATTTTGAGTGGGAGCTAATTGATATAAATATATGTGTGATATATTTCAAGTAGGAGCAAATTGATCTCCATGATAAAATATGTGGGTAAAATGTTTTTGAGTGGGATCCAATTGGGGTTTTCATGACTTAACATGTGGGTAACATATTTGAGTGGGAGCTAAGCAACGTTTTATGTATGAAAGGGGCATATTGTGAATGTTGTTGGTAGTATTGGTACTAGAAGTGTAATTTCGAATTAGAAGTTGTTTATAAATCGAACATCTATATAGATAGATTAAGTCAAGTATTATTTGTCTAAATTAGATTCAGAAGGAGTTCTGAATGGAACAAGTAAATGACGGAGGTGCTTACTTGTAAAATTTGGGCAAAATATTGAGTTGAAACTCAATGGAAAATAATATTGAGATATGTTGTAGGAACTATGCCTGAGTCATAGATGCTAACATATAAAACCATATTATGTGCTTGACGAAATATGACCTGAGTTCTTTGTTAAAAGAACATGTTCCGAAGTGATTAGGAGTAATTCACTGAACATGAGTTGAGTGTTTTCTCCAGATTCTAAGAGGTAGGGCTATGAGAAATAATTCTAGAGATTGGTGGACTTAGATATAATTGTTATAAAGTCCCGACACCAAACTAGAATGGAAATCTCGTAAAAGCAGAAGCCCAACGAAAGCATGGTTGATTCATGGAAGTAGTGTAAACTACACTATCGGTTGGAAGTCTACATAGAAGTATATGATTACTTTTAGGATTAGCCGAAATATGTTGTTTAAAGTTGAGGAAATTTTGTTTCCTGATTGAGTGTGTTTCTGGTGCCTATGACGTTGAGAAATTCCGTCTGGATGATCAAGGATCATGTGAGCATAGAAGAAACAAAAGGTCTCACTCTACAACCAAACATATTTTAGGTTCATCATGGAGATGATGGGGTAATGTCAATTTAGGTGACATTAAAATTTTGCAAAGAATAAATGGATCTGAGTAGTACAAACCATTGACGATCAACCTCTTCCACTAGCAATCATGATCTAGAAGCACAAGTCAAGTATGGTACAGAAATTAGTAACAAATGCAACTAGTTTATTTGTACTCTAGTGCAAGTGGGAGACTGTTGGAGATATGCCCTTGAGGCAAATAAATAAAGAGTTTATTGTAATATCTCATTAAAGTTTATAATTAGTTTTATACCATGCTATAACTGTATTAAGAGGAAACATTAATACAGGTGTGGTATGTAAACAACCAGGTCCCTGGCATGTATAAGGATACGCTAGTCCATTAGTCAACCGATGATTGAGGGTTCCCAATCATGGGCATTTATGCCAATTGACAATGGAGTCATTTCATTGGGTGAATGAAAGTGATGGACGTTACCCAATAGCGATTATTACAATGTGATCAAGTCACGAAGTTCACCGTTGTAATGATTAGGAAACATGGTACTTGTTCCTTAGACCGTGAGATAATAATCTAAGCACTATCATCGGAGGATGCCTCGACTGTATCAACCGTCACACCGTAACAGGGTGATCATAAGGTACAGCTTAGGTATTCAAAGGTGATATGTTGAGAAGTATGTATAAAGAGCGGGATTTGCACCTCCGCGTGACGGAGATATACTCTGGGCCCACTCGGTGAGTCTTCATCCAAATAAGTTGCGCAGCGTATGACTAGGTCATGGGGATGAAAGTTCACTACGAGTTGAATAGGACTTGACCGGTAACGAGATAGAACTAAGCATGGAGATGCTGGATGATCAGATCTCGGGCAAGTCAGTATCGCGATAGCAAAGGGAATAAGACTCTATGTTTATGGTTCAACGACAAAGTTATTTCGTGGAATGCACAGGGGTCATTATGGGCATCCCGGTCCCGCTGATGATCATTGATCGGAGAGGAGTCTCGATCATGTCTGGAGTGTTCCCGAGCCATAGGGTAACACACTTAAGAGTTTGACGACGCTAGGAGATCGTTCTGATAGTATCGGAGTTACCGAAGATAGGAAAGGAGAGAACCGGAAGAGTTCCGATGAAATCCGAAGGAGTATCGGAGTGATCCGGAAGAAGTTCCGGAGTCACGGGTATTATATATTATGTGAATATTAATTGGAGAATTATATATTGTTATATTGGTGGAAATAAATTCGATAATGTACAAATAATTAATTGGAGAATTAAAGATTTATATATTATAATAAATAAACTAAATAATAGTTAAATATATTAATTAATGAATTATATATTTATTTATTGATTTAATAAAGTTATTTATTAACTAAAAATGTTTTAATTTCGAATTTTGGGGCAGCCCACCTTAATGGGCCACTTCCGGGAGGAAGGGGCCCATTAGAGGGTCGTCCACCCCAAGGGAGCAAGGAGGGGCGGGTGGGCCAAGTGACCAATGGGGTCCATGGCCACCACGCACCATGGTGGCCGGCCGGTCACCACCTCCTCCCCCTTTTCCTTGAGTCCCACATGGGAGAGCTAAGGAGAAGGGTGCCCCCTTCCACATATATATACAAGTGCCACGTGGGGTTTTTAATTAAGCCAAAAATTGGAGAAAATCCGAAAAATCCCACGACACCTCCCGCCACCTCTCCACCTCTCTCTCGTACCCCGTGGTCCCAAGTAAGGGTCGCGCACGAGAGGGATTTCTTCCCTGCTGCACGCCGTCGTGTTGCCGGAATTCCGCCAGAAGATCTAATTTCGCAACCTCGGTGGGATCGGAGGGACCGGGAGTCGTGTCGTCATACACCGTACGTGTGTGAGTACTCGGGGGTGCCATTGCGGCACCAGTCGTCGCGCCAGGATCGTCACGACCTTGAGGTCGGCTTCAGTTCGACTACATCGTCCACGTTCCTCTCGGAACGTTAAACGCTTCCGTTCTACAAGAGGTATGTCGCCGGAACCGTCCCGTTAACGCATTACTAATAGATAGATACTGGCTAGTTTTGGTGTTGCGTTAGATAGAAATTTTTTGTTTTCTGCTACCGAACCCTTTCACTCTCAGGGCTCGACGGCAACACTCGCCCACGGTCGCAATGTCACCCTCAACATCGAACTTCCCGGCCCAAAGAACCTCAACGCCAACAACGTCATCCCTCGTCGCGACTCGGATCTCACCAACATCAAGCTCAACAACGCTTCCATAAGGCACGTCCTCCGACAACGTACGACAACCTAACACGTGGCCTCGACAACAACCGTGGCCATGTGGATCCCCCCGACGGTGGGATCTACTTCAACATCGCCTAGTCAAGCCATGCGGCCCAGCAATGCCTTACTAATCAATGCAACATTGTGACCGGTCAAGAAGAAAGAGTCACGCAAAGAGTGCAAGGAGAAGGGGGTCGAATGGCCGCCCGTCAAGACCAGGAGGGAGGAGATCAAGGCCGCAAAGGCACTTCACGCATGAAGGGGTCGACCATGGGGATAATTTTTTCAGGAACGCGCGAGAAAGCACGCCTTTTTTATATATAGGAGAGAAATTTTACAAAATCCACAACAAACACAAGTAGGTCAAAGAGACCGAAGTGAAACAACACTCTCACAAAAAGACCTTGTTCGACGGCTTCACGGTTCCGAACAAGAGGCAGCACGCAACCTTCAAACCGTGCCGGGAATGAGAGAAAATTTACACTAGGCGCATTCATGATTTGGGAGAAGTAATCCGAGAGGGGACCCGGACTCAACCGCAACATGTCTACGAGCAAGCCGAGCAGTTACACATGCAAGTCTCCGCAACCAAGAGAGAGCTAGAAGGGAGTTCGCCATTACTTAAAAGTCATAGTCAAGACACACCCAGATTAAAAGTTGCTACCATGTAATGGGGTTCTGTGCAAACGGTGGTACATAAATGCTTAGGTGGATTGTAGTTCCTCCAAGGATGTTGTATTCTGCAACGGTCCATGAATCTCTGAGAACTGTACAACCGTATCGTAATTCGCCACGACATGCTGCCGGAATGGGCACCATATCCCTGATTTTGCTCTTGAGGGCAGCAATAGTGTCAGAGCTGGCAACTTCGTTCACGACTATGGTCTTTCCTGCCTTCACTCTGACAAGTATCTGCATCTTCTCCAGTCTGCTCTTGAATACCTCAGTCAGCGCCATCTTCGAAGTAAACACAGCCTGCATCAGCACAAGAGCCTGCAGGTGAACAAAACCAACAGCCACAACTTAGTAAGTGCTATCGTTTATAATAAGCCTGCTTTAATTTACAAGCTCAGATAATTGAGCTACCTCATGTTTCCCTATGGCGAAGTCCTTCTCCTTATAATTCAACTGAGCCCCGTCTCTCTTACACCAATGTTTCCTCATGGACATGGCAGAGGCCTGATGTATCTGCAGATCATCCTCTACTATATACTTCCGGTCTTCCACAACCTGAGGAAACGGCATAAGGCCTGGATCCAGCAACGTCTCTTCGGTGAAGCTACCTGTTAAGAAGCCGGTGGCGCCGAGATCGATGGCGCTGTTGTACAGATTGTTCAGGCTTCTGCTGATATGACAAATGCCAGAAGCACCACCATTCTTGATCACACGGCACAACCGCCAAGTCAAGAAACCGAGGAGCAAGTCGACGAAGCAATGATCGCATTCGGCATACATCACCTTCTTCTCGTCCATGTCATAGAAAATCCTTATCTTGCTTTCTGGTGAAGAATCAAGATTTTCTTCATTGTGCGGATGCAGAGTATTCAAATTGATGCTTGGTTTGACAGTGACACGAGGAGCATCGTCATTTCCCTTGGATATACAGACATCGGTGAATACTGTATCTGATGAAAGTGATGCCTTCAGCATAGACACAACCTACACATATCATAAACCAAATCCCATCCAGGTTAGTAGAGAAGACCCTACAACACCTAGCAATGTATAAGTATATGCACTGAAATCATCTTAGCGCTCTTCATTACCTCCGCCCAGCCAACACGTACTCGGACCTCCTCAAAGTCATGGCCGATCTCATAAGAACCGGACGCTTTAGCCAGCGATGACAAGTTGCTCGTGGATGCTGGATTGATCACCCAGTCATCACTGATTACAAACCGTTCTTTACCCCTTAGAAACACCTCCGTATTCCATGCTTCTTCGTGAACATCCAAAAGTCTAGCCAGGGCGTCGTAACACTTGCATTCCTTGAAACTGCAAGTTGGTTTTCTACATAACCTGCGAATATGAATGATAAATCAACAATATAGTTAACTAAGTCAAGAGTTGTAGTGAACTACAATACGTGCTAGGGAATGATTTTTAAGCAAGAACCACTAGCTAGCATTACAGACCTGAATCCATCGCTGAGGATAGGCGTGTCATGCCAGGCGTCAGCCTTGAGCAGCTCACTGTCTCTAAGGCGGTTGACGCTGTCGCAGAGGTTCGCGAGGCAGCCTGGCGAGGACGACGGGCCTGCGATGAGATGCAGTGTAGAGAGGGGAAGCCTGAGGAAGCTCAGGAGGACGTCCACGACATCGGACCCTGCGTCGGCAAAGAGCACGCGGTTCCGGGACCTGTCCACGGCGAGCTTCATCTTCATCTTGGTGGTATGGCCAGGCCAGATACTGGGTAGTTCATTGTCTACACGACGTCCAAGCGACGACGGCATGCAGCTGTAGGTGGAAGAAGCAGCGCAAAAATGATTAGTTCAAGTACATATCGTTCGCTGACGGAGTAGCCAGAACAAAGATAACCGATCGAGTGTCAGTATATACATCAGTGGAGGGTCAGAGATGTGTAGATAGCAAACAGTGCATGCATGATGGTTGGCCATGAAAACGGTTATATATCAAAATAAATCGTTACACTTAAATACTAGAGTGAATTCCACTTTTTACCCCTGTTTGTGATTTTGTGACATGAGTTACCCATCTAATTTTTTGTGCCATATTTTACCCTGTACTTGTAACCGATGTGTCAACTTTTACCCTCTTTAACTATTTATCCCCATTTCTGACAGATCGGATCCAGCCAGCTCAGATTCGTAAATTAAAATTTGTTTCCTTCGCTAATCCAGGCCTCACCCAGATCCAACAGCCCGCACCCTGTACTAATACTAGTGGTAGTAATCAATAGTGTAGATCAATAATAGCTCCTCACACTAGCGTTTGTGCCGCTCGCGGCCGTCGCCATTGTCTCCACTGGCGAGTACGTCAAGCTAGATTAATCAGTATATGTTTGCAAGCTAGGTTTGATCGGTTGATTTGCAAAAGAAACGAAAATTTAGTTTACGCCTCCAAGCTGGCTTAGTGATTCAGCGTCCACGTAGGATCGGTGGTGGTCCGATCTGTCCGTAACGGTGTCAAACGGTTAAAAAGGTAAAAACTGACACATTGTTACATGTACAGGGTAAAATATGGTAAAAAAAATAAATAAATGGGATAACTCATGTGACAAAATCACAAATAAAGGGTAAAAAGTGGAATTTACTCTAAATACTAATTGATCATAAAAAGTTGAGAAAGAAAGCATCAGAGACAACAAACCATGAGAAAAGACGACGGGCAGTGGCGAGATACGTCATATCTGAATTGCCTCGAAAAGCGAAGAAATCACTTAGTATTACCTTCAGTAAAATCATGTTTTATAACTAAAGCATTGCACTTCTTGATGTAAGAGCGTACCTTTACCCTGGCTACATTCTTTCATCGTCTCAACGCACCTCCGCCTTGTGAGCAAGTATTCCAGTATATATCCAATAGTAACGCAATCAAAAAGCTAGACCTAGATTGGGGAAGTAAAAACTTGAATATCAGTAATCATCATGGTGATAATAGGGTTAGTCATAAACTAGCAAAAGGGTCTGTATAAATTTGGAATTGAAAGCGGAATATACAAAGGCAGTTAGGGGAACCGGAGAAGACTGCATGCGGCCTTCTCCGGCGACTTGTCAGCGATATGAGCGGCGGCGACTTGTCAATCTCGACGAGAAGCAGCCAGCGCTGTCAAAAACCGAGATATCTCAATCGTGATCTAGTTTAGGTTTGATTGATCGGAATGTCTCTTTGCGTCACCTGGCCGAGCTGCTGCTAGCTGGGCCCCGCGCCTTGTACTTGATAGGCCGCTGGCTTGCCGGTGTCCAGCTATCAGAAAAAACCTAGCAGGCCGAAAGGCCCGGTGGTCTTCCGCATCCGAAGTTCAAAGGCTCGGGATCCTGAAGGTTCACGCGCCTAACGTTCTCGTTATCTTTACTATAATACTAGCAAATATGCCCGTGCGTTGCTACGGTTGACCATTCCATTTTTCTAATTTTCACAGTGCACCACATCCGTCAGCCCCCGTGCCGCCACCCCTTCCTTCTGCTCTCAAGCTCCGTTCTCCCCTCCCCTTCCTTGAATTCCCCGTGCGCCGCCCAATTCGGGGACCTGTCTGCCTCTGTCATACGTCACCCTACCTCGTGGGACTGACGATCTTCACCCACACCGCCGCCACGCTAGGTTCCCCTAATAAACGCTTTATCTGATCATTTATTTAAATGTTTGAGTATGCACACAAAATAGGTTATGAAACTATAAGACGGTTTTGAGGAAAAGTTACCTACTCAGTTTTCCTCCAGGGGAGGCCACTGAAGCAATTCATTCAGAACAAAGTAGTGGATCATGTTCCCAAACACATGATTATTTTCTTTACTGCCTGCAACGTTTCTGTGGGTGCAAGCGGGTGTGCATTCTCTTCCTGCTCTCCTCTCGGTTCTCAGAGCAGAGCATGTCCATTCACGGCATTTTCTTCACATCCACTTGTCAGCACTGACTGGGAAAGCTCTTGGTCGTCCATGCTAAGCTACATGAGGGGAAAGTAATATTTTATCAATGTAAATCAGTTTTTTCTTCAGGTCATGGTAAAGTTCAAACCGTAGGTCTTTCTTTACTTTTACATTTAAGCACATATGAATGAGCCAAATTTTGTGTATTGATGGGTAAAAAAGGGAATCGATCACTACTCCCGGTCACACCGAGTCAAACTCCTTTGCTGTTTGAATTGGCAGTAAGAGAAAGAGTCATGATGAGTAAAAATCAGAAGCGATACAGTAGAGCATGGATAATAAGTTAATCATCCATCCCCACTCTTTTCTTTGAGGCAATCAGTCACCCTCCTTGCATGTATGAAAGAGCTTGCAGAAATAGATAGAGTAGATGGAATAAGCCGGACTAAACAAATAATCGAGCTCACGCACCCAGCCGACCAAACTCAAAGTAGGTGTGCAGGATCGATCGACAGGCACCTTCCTGCGCTGCACCGTCAAGCCGCTCGTGGCGTAGCAGTACCAGAGCGGCGTTACAACCCTCTCCGGAGCTGGGCGAGCTAACTGTGCAGCTGCGGGAGGCGCTCTACCCGTGCCGCCCAGCTCCCGCGCAGGATGGAGGCCGCTGACAAGGGCGCCTTGGCTGGCGCGGCATGCCCCCGGCTCGAGCACAGCGTCGAGGATGTCGTCGCCATGCAGGCACTGTTCGTCGTGATTCTTCTACGAGAATCCCCAATATTGCAAGACGGAAAAAGGGTCTGGCGTGGCACCGTGTATGGGTGAGGCGGACTGGAAGAGGATGGATCGGTGGGAATTTAGGAGGTGCACAGAGTCCTAGGCGGATATGACGACGGACGCCGGATTGGCCACGCATTGGCGCGGACAGCCGCCCTGCCGTGCTAGCAGCGAGCTGCGGTACGGGGTCGTCGTGGGTGACACGACGGCGCGGCCGCCTGCACTGTGTCTCGTCCGTCTTGCCGGTAGATCGCACTGACCCAACCGTGGGGATCGCCATTCACATTGTTTACCGGCAGAGATCGAAGGAACAATGGATACGGCCGACCGGCGGTGGCGTCCCTAGCTATGGCACTCCTCACCCTGCCTGTCATATCCGTATAGATGTTGTCGGGTGCGGCTGGGGGTTGAGAAGAAAGAATAATACGAACCTTTTTGTGGCAGAAATTTGGTAATATGTAGTTTGGTGGGAGGGTATATTAGTCTTTCGGTGACGGACGAACCAAAGGTGACGGACGAACCAAAGAAGCCTTATTGCTTTTATTATTAGGTATATAGGTATAGATTGCAGTTGCTGGTTGGTACGTACGTCGCCTTGCATCGTCCGCTTGCTCGCTCGTCCGCACGTCGTTTGGGCTTCTTCGCCCGCGATTAGGCTTATGGGCCAGGCCTCGACCTTCGCTCGCTTGATCCTCCTACCACGAACAGACAAAAAAAATCAATTCCATCACCACGCCTGCCCTCGTTTCTACTGCGGCCGCCTCCCTTTCTCATCTTGCTCGATCTGCCCCGCCACCGCCGGACCCAACTCCGTCGTGCCGTGCCGCCGGATGAATCCGCCTATCGAATCCCTCATCCCCGTCACGCCATGGAAACTAACCTCCGCCGCAATCCCCCAACCACGCATGCCTTTGATCCTGCTGTGCCGCCTCCCATGCTCATGTACCCGCAGATCCGGGTGTCGCCTCTACTTTCACCTGACTGCTGTACCTGGAGCCTGAGGCTGCAGATCCCGCACGGCGCAGATCCTTCGACCGACTGGAGGCGGCAGACGCACAATGGATATGTCACGCGGTGCCTTCGTCCATCCCCCATGCGAGCAAGCCGCTCGCGTCTGCTCCTTATCTGGGCAGCACGTCATGAAGGTCGTTTCCTCACACTAGATGTCTAAATCCATTACCGCCACCTACCTTGTAGAATGGATATTTTTGGTCTTGTTAGAATAGGCGCATGGTAGTGCTCATCCGAAATCACACTGGATGTCTAAATCCATTACAGTACAAGACATATTACGATATTTTAGTACTACAATAGTATACTGAAATTATGTAGCAAAGATTGATTGTCAAAATGCAGGGATAGCTGGTGCATTTGCATAAGCAAACAATCTTCTTGCTGCTGCACCTGTAGGCCTACTGGGGATGCTTGTTTTGTTTCAGGTCAGTCTGACCCTGCTCTGTTTTTAGGCCATCTTTTTTCGTTATAGATGAACATATATTGTTGGGTATTCTATTTTTATGGCCTACAAAGCATGTAACTACTATCACAGTTCTGAAAAACTACTATACTATCTGGTCGACTTTGTTGGACTTTATATGTGTTTTCAGTTAATCATCGTTGATTGATAACTAAGCTAGAGCTCTGAGTATTGAATCATGGATAATAAATGGAATGAATTTGGAGATACAGTGGACCAGGAGGGAATGAGGGTCAAGAATTCGATATTTCCCTAAAATATGTAGACTCGAGTGATGGTCTTGAAGTAGAGGGCATTGCCCATTAGCACAACATAAATCTGCAAAATAGTAGCTTGTCTCATTTATAAAGTATCATTGATTCAAAATGCAGGTTATTCATCTTGATTGCAAGTATCAGATTTGTGAAGTTGATATTTGATTACTGTTTCTCATACAGGAAGACAGAACATCCCAAGTTGTTCTATTAATCACAGATTTACATTATTCTGCTAGGAGAAAATATGGAAGGTATACATGGTTAATACTTTTTTTAGGAACTGTAATGGAACAAGTGTGGTTTGACTATCTTTGTTGTGGTAGCCGGAATACCAAATGCCAGATGGTTTTGTGTAGAAGGAGACTACAATGTATAGGAGCTCGCCGCCGACCTGTGCAGAGATGAGTAATCTTCCTCCTGCCATTGCATGTATAGGAGCTTGCCGCCAACCCCGCAACGAACCTTGCACAGGTGATTTCCCTCTATCATTTGAACATATGGGCAGGTCATCCACATAAGTGTGAGGTTGTTGTTCTTGATTGAATGGGTAAATCCATAGATTCCAGAAAACTTCATTTTTGTTTCAAAATCAAATTGTACATTTACCTTTTGACCTTTTTTCTACTTTACCACACCAATACACAAACATGTATCCTAATTTCTGTAAAATGGGCACGAGCTTGCTTCTTCGTAGAAAGCCAAATTAAATTCCGAATTAGTTTCAGATCAGTACTATTGTCGAATTCTCAGTATTGTTTCTTTTCACAAGTTCCGCAAGAGAAAACATGTGATTCTTGTTATCTGCTCCATGGATTCTTTGCATCATTGTACGAGCTTGAGCTATTAGCAAGGGGTGATGTAGCCCATGCTGAATTTTGGTAGATTATGATAAATATGTTTCCGATTCTAATTCAGAGGATGATGGTGAATTCACTTGAGTCAACTTCAGTTGACAAACCATTTCCTTGTGACAAAAGAGATAAGAGTCGAACAATCAGAAGCGCAACAACAGGTTATATACTCTCTATTGTTCAGCATAATTTTCGGACTTTTTTTACTTTTCTTTTCAACAGATACATCCTTTTTTCTTCAGTATATCGGGGAAATTAAGTTCTTCATTCTGTAAAACCAAGAAATTAAGTAGAGGGAGATAATGATTCAAGTCAGTCGCGTTCGATAAACAACAACCATAGTTACATAGAGCATTTTTTGCTTTCATACTTCAGATGATCATATAGAGCATTGTTTGGAACGTATACAAATATGACTTACATAGTAGTCTAGATGCTCAATAGAGCTACATGACAACTCATGTCTATTTTGTCGGTTGTACTTCAGGATATCAATTTTCTGTTGTACAGGAGCTCATTTCTTCTTTGTGAAATCTGAGACAATACCATTTAATCGACTATCTTAGCAGTGTCATGATTGTTTATTTGGTCAGATCAATGCCTGCCTATTTATATACAGTGTTACTGCACTTGGATATATTCAGTTACTGACGCTTGAAACATTCCGTTGGTCTCGGATAACAGTATTCTTTGAAAAAGCAAAAGCCTTGGAAAATTGGAAGCACAACTCAAACAGATGCACCGGGAATTCTGGGACAGTACTCGTAACTACAGTTGACAAAAAGGTACCGCACATCTCCCATTGTGTACTGTGAACATTTATCTGCAATGCATTTATACTGCTTGCTAGACCAGTACTTTTTGTATTTGTTTTTTTATTTTTCAGATGTAGTCAAGATCTTTTTTTGTCAAGTAGATTACTGCACATTAGAACTTGAAACTGAACTTGCTTCTATTTTCTTGTGAGAAATGTTGGCTGTTGGCTGTCTAAAGACTGAACTGGAAGGCCTCTGGCACTAGCTTACTACTGCCTTACTCTCATATTTTTGTTTGGAGGAAAATAGGAAGACCAACTTGTCGGATCTTGCTATACTTATGGGTCGGTGCAACAGGGTGAACTGTATTCTCTACTATAAGGTTAGTCTGTTGTTGCAACTTTTTACAGAAAGATGATATTGTACCATTCTGAGACAAGCATTTCTTTTTTGCAAAAAGATGAACATTGTTACCTTGATGAGATCATTTAGAAGGTTAAAACGGTGCTCTTACCATCAGCAGTCATGTGTAGCCGTGACTTTTATGATACCATGTCGTTTCTCTTCTGATATATCCCTATAGTAAATGAAACTTATATATCTCATAAGCTCATCAAGGAAATATGGCATATGAAACTTACAGATGTATATTTTCATATGTAGGGCGAGGAACCAAATATATCTATTACTGTTTTGCTGAAAATAATAGAAAATTTACAAAAAACAACAAAGAGCTCAAGTTTGTTTTCAATACTAATTATTTATTACCTAAAACAGAAGCGGCATATTTAGTTGCTTTCATCCTCTGTCCCTGCCAGCTTGTTCAATTGTTACTTGTTTGTACTGTGCATTTTATAAACTTATACTTGAAACCAATTTCTGTTTAGCACTTCCAAGGAAACCATAATTAGTCAGAATTCTTGTCAAAATTTGGGTAATGAATGATTTATGCTTGCCGTCGGGGGATATAGGTCGACTTGATTTGACAATATGCAGATATTGAATGTTGGTATCTTTATTTATGTAGATGGCACCCATTAAACTGCCAAGTAAGTGGACGTATGCGGAGATCACATAAACCCTATCGACGTACGCAAGCCTCACATCTTCCGACGATGACCTGCAACCCGAACTGGCACGAGATACATGACGTGTTGCTTACCAAATCCTGCAGGACCAACCAGATCTCGTGGCCCGAGTGTTCAGGTCCAAACTGGAGACGATGAAAGAGGTGCTAACCAAGAAGCTTATCCCAAGCGTTCTGAAGAAGTACGTTATATGGTGGAGTTCTGGAAGAGTGGCCTCCCCCATGCTTATTTGATGTTGATGTAGCTGGACCACATCTAAGTTGTTTTTTGTATGATCATTAGTCTTTGAAATTGTAATGCTTGCCAACAGATTTGAGACATATATCTATACTATAATATTACAATAGGTGGTGATGGTACGTCATTTTTATTTCCGATTTTGCCCTCCCACCAAATCACATAATACACCAAATTGCCACGGTACCGGTTCGGTCGCTTCCCAAACCCCGACCTCTTCTGGGCCGCCGTGTCCCGTTCAGTTCGCCGCCATATCGATCCCAGCCCGAAGAAACATAACATCAACCCGCAGTCTACACAGCACCTCACCCGATCCCTTTCTCCTTTCTCCTCTCGGTGACGCAGCAGCTGTCGGCGGAAGGCCCCGAGCTCGTATACCACCGCCTGGTTACCGGCGTGCTAGCCCCCGCCGCGGCCCCGCTCAACGGAGTCCCCACCCCGTCTGTGGGCCCTTCTCGCGGGCGCGCGCCGCCCCGACCCAGCATGTCCTTGGTCCCCGGCGAGCTCAGCCCCAGTCCGCCCCTTGCCGGCCTGCTCCCGCCCGATCCTTTTCTTGAAGGCCATTGTGCGCGAGCGGCGAAAGAAGCAGGGAAACGACGCCCTACTTTCCGATAGGCGACTACGTTCTGAAGGGCACATTGCCGCGTGCGTCCACCAGGTGTTCGACCTTGTGGCTCCCCCGGTAGCAGACTCTGCTTCTCCTACGTAACGTACTGCTGATTGCTCACGGTTGGTTTCACTAATCAGGAAAAGAAAAAATCTAATCAGGAAAAGTGCACAGGAAGCCGTGTAACCAATTGGTTGTGTGGTTATAATTTTGGTACATTGACATTGTTCTATTTACATAGTTTACACAGCTTCATATAATTTGAATATTTCAGTTGGACACTGAGCTAGACTGCTAGAGTGTATGAGTACCAACTACATGGCAATTTCATTGGTACGTTGAGATATTCAGATTGTTGACCTGTGAACCATGGACGATTGTTCTGAATGGATTCAAAATTGTGATATACTGCTCTATAACGTACGTGGTTTATTAATTTACTCTACTTGCAATTAAATTAAAATGTTTTTTTTTTTGTCAATACAAGGTTGATGAGTCAGTGTCTTTGATAATTATTTTGCACTTGCACTTGTCCAAGATAAAGTTTCGACACTTGGCCGGCTGCAGGGTGGACAGAGGAGGGGAAGCCGCGGGCTTGCAGGCATCACCTGTCCATGGGCCTCCTCTTGTGGCTGCTCCCAGCGGCGGCCGCGGCGACCATACTACCTAGCGAGGCCTCGTTCCTGGTTCCGGTATGGGTTGTGTGTTGGGTCACCCAATGGCGGCGGTGGAGGTGGCATCATGGTCCATGGGGGCGGTCGGGGCTATCGCCGGAGTTGGCGCTGCAGCTTTTTGCTTAGACATCGGATTTCGTGCTTCCACTACGTTTCCTTCAACATATACTTAGCTGAATTAAAAAGATGTGACTTTGTTGACTAACTTGAGTTGATTCAACTCGACACATGGGATAAGAACTAGAGCGGAGCGTCAGATAAGTAGATCGGCCTATTTGTGTGCATTTTATTTGTACTTGTTGTACATAGATGATTTTTTAGAACCCGTGGCAACGCACGGGCATTCCGCTATCTCTACTACTATTAAACAAGCAAACATATTTATTCCTAAGTCCACCCAACCTAATATACACAGAGTAAAACGGACACCTTACAACCTCACGATCTGACTCAGCAATTAGCATCTAACGATCCAGATAACAACTAACCCAGACCTGTGTACATCTAGCAAATTTAGGTAGCAGACGAAAACTCTGCCATCCGCATACGAGGGCAGCGGAAGAAAAAAGAAGTCCGTATGTAGGCACAGTGCATGCCCATCGTGCGCCATCGCCGACTAATGTGAGGTCGTCGAGGAGGCTCTGGAGGGGGCAGTGGCGCGAGGGCGGCGAGGGCAGTGGCGCGAGGGCGGCGAGGGCAGTGGCGTCGACCTCGCGGAGGCCGGAGAGGCGGAGGCAGCGGAGGCGCGGGTAGCAGACGGCGAGCGTGGCGTAGGTGAGAGGGGTTCGGGCCCTCGCGGAGGGGTTCGGGCCCGATGTCGACCTCGCGGAGGCCGGAGAGGCGGAGGCGCGAGGGCAGTCAGGCAGTGGCGTCCACGTGGAGGAGGGCGTCGCTCGAGATGCGGTCGAGGGGTTCGGGCCCGATGTGGATCTCCCGGAGGTTGTGGTGGCGCGCGGCGAGGACGGCGAGCGTGGCGTCGGTGAGGTCGCCGCAGGCGGAGAGGCGGCAGGAGAGGAAGCCGGCGGCGTAGAAGAAGGGGGCAGCGTCGGCGATGCTGGTGGTTAGTGCACCTGGGGGCGAGGGAGGCGGCGGCGGGGTGGTCGAGCGCGGCCCAAAGGTACGGGGAGGCGGCGGCGAGGTTGGTGCGGTCGCGGTAGCTGAGGAGTCGCAATCCCCTCGCGTCCGCCGCAGCCGCACGCCTGAAAGAACAAACGATGTCCCGATGTCGCCTAGAGGGGGGGGGGGTGAATAGGCGATTAAAACTTTTTCTATTTAGGGGCTTGATAATTGCGGAATAAAACTACGTGTTTAAATTAACAAGCCAACAACCTAAAATTCTAGGTTTACCTAAAGTGCACCAACAACTTATGCTAAACAAGGCAAGCAACAAGGTGATAGCTAGATATAGACTTCAAGCACGAAGGCTATCACAATGTAAAGTGTATAAGTAAAAGCTCGGGTATAGAAATAACCGAGGCACGTGGAGACGAAGATTTATTTCCGAGTTCCTCCTTGTTAAGGGAGTACGTCTCGTTGGAGGGGTGTGAGTTCGCCACAAAATGCCTACTCAAGATGCCACAAAGGTCTCACCCTATTCTCCGATGAACCGCACCCAAAGGTTTGGTTCACCTTCCACTATCGGAATCCTTCGGGGCGGATTCCGGAGCCCTTACAACTTTTGGGGCACACACCCACAACTCAATTGGGGGCTCCCAAAGCGTGCCGAAGAGTAACAAGTTCCCAACCTTCAATCCCACGAATCACCGTGGGGAGCACAACCCGATGCAACAAATGCAAAAGGGGAAGATCACACCAAGTGGTCAAATCCTTCACCCCAAAATCCAACCAAAGCAACTAATGCTATGGAGGGATTTAGGAGGAAGAACGGAGGAGAAACACCAAGAACTCCAAAATCTAGATCCAACGAGATTCCCTTACTTAGAGGAGATTTTGTTTGGTGGAGTAGTGGATCTAGATCTCCTCTCTTGTTTCCCTAAATTTGGGCAAGAATCATCGGAGGGAAGTGGAGGATTCGAGCTCTCAAAATGTTGCAACAATGGAGGAGAGAGAGAGAAATGAGCTGCGAAGGAAATTTGGGGAAGAAACCCTTGGCCCCAAAAAAGTAACCGTTGGGGCCCAAAAGCAGCTGCCAGGCAGCCGGCCTGGGGCCGGCCTGCAGCCGGCCAGGCCGGCCGGAGCTACCCAGCAGCAGCGCAGCGATCCAAAGAAAAAAAAAAGGAAGAACAGCAGCAGCGCAGCTGCCAGGCAGCCCGGCCTGCCAACCCGGCCTTGGGCCGGTCGAGCTCCCGGGTGGGCCGGGCAACAGCCCGAGGCCTCCGGCCTGCTCCCGGCCTGGGGCCGGCCAGCCGGTGCGGATGGGCCGGGGAGGAGCCCGAACGGGCCGGCCTGGGGCCGGCCTCGGTCCCGGCCAGGCCGGCCGGTCTGTGCCCTTTTTTCTTTTCTTTTCTCTGTTTTTAAATTCCTGTTTAGAAAAATCGATCGAACCGAAAACGCAATAACTTTCGCATACGAACTCCGTTTTCGATAATCTTGGACTCGTTGGAATCGTCACAACGAGCACAACAAGAATATGTAGAGAAACATCATAGTCCAAGAATATATTATAAAAATAAACGAGGAAAGGTAAAAGCTCCCATTTGCAAATCTGAAATGCAATAACTTTCACCCACGAACTCCGTTTTCGATAATCTTGGACTCGTTGGAATCGTCACAACGATCACAACAAGATTATGCAGAGACACATCATAGTCCAAGAAAATATTATAAAACCAAATGGGGAAAGTTAAAAACTCATTTTTGCAAACCGGAAATTCTATAACTTTTGCAATTGACGTCCGAATGAAGTAAAACCAATTTTGTTGGAAAGAGGACGACAAATGCTACCTTTGAAAATGGCAAACAAGCAATGGAGATTTTGCAAAGAAATGGAAGAGAAAAATCTCCCGCACGGATAAACCGGCAAAATCTCCAATACCGAAAACGCAATAGGGAACGCATATGAAAACCGTTTTCGGTGACCTTAGCCTTGTTATGACAAGCACGACAAGCACCAAGACCACATCACGATAAGATACAAATAAGAACCAATAAAGATGATTGCATGGATGCAAAGGTTTGTGCTCTCTACGACGATACGATCATGATATTCGGTCGAGAGCCCCTCTTGATAGTACAGTTATCTATCCTATAATCCGGTCTCTCACTAAACAATATGAGACCGGTAAAATAGAAACCCTATCAAGATCATACCTTTGCCTTGCGCATAAATCCACTTGAGGTCGATGAAGACGATCTTCATCTCCTCAAGATGCACCACCTTCCTCGATTGCGCTTCGGTGAAGATTCACTTGATGCTCCCCCATACACCAAGATGGGAGACGCTTTCTTCGGCATATCTTCACTTGGCCTTGAGTGATGATCAACCCGCACAAAGCCTTGATCAACACAAACTTCTTCCCTTAACCTTGATTCCAACCAATGGAGATCAAGCAACTCAAATGGACACACCTATAAATATAGCTCAATGCAAACATTAGTCCATAGAGATTGTCATTAATTACCAAAACCATGCATGGGAGCAACCATGCACTTTCAATCTCCCCCATTTTGGTAATTGATGACAATCCCTTTTTAAGAGGGTTTATATAACGAATAGAGCATCCTTGCATGACAAACAAGCAAGAATGCAAAGCGCATTAAAGGCAAATGCAACAAAAGCATAAAATCCAAATTCCCTTAAACCCTCTAAACTTCTCCCCATTGGCATCGATTGCCGAAATGGGAAGAAAAATTTAGAGAGCCAATATAATATGAGTTCCTCCATAAAGGTGATGACAATCCTTTTAACGGAAAAATAGAGGAAATCAAATTATATTGAGGATCAAAAGATTGCAAAGAAATGAGTTCATTTAAACATCTCCACAAAGGAGATAGGCAATCAAAAGATCCAAAGCGAGAGTTCTAAATAAAACCGGAGAAGCTCCCCAATGTTCATGCACTATAGAGAAGTGCACAAAAATGGCCTCCTCGCTCCCCCAAAATCATCTAGAACCCGCAACAAGTGCAAGAGTGCATAATGCAAAAGCAAATCATAGCACTTGCACCAAAGATATGGTTGAGCCATAAGGAGATACCAATTTTTAAAAATTCAACATAAGATAGGCCCAACCAAGACAAAAGGAAGATCTTAACGGTATGTTCACAAGCTTAGGGATACCAATTGGAAACTAAAACCAATTGAAAATGCCAAAAGCTAGTGAGAGCATTTAGTCAAATAAAAATCAACATGCTCACCATGGTAGGCATGAGGTAAAAGATCTTCAACAAATACATGAGTGTGTAAAGATACCAATAAAAAATGAGACAAGCACTCATGAGACAAATTTGGAGCCACCAAAGAATTATAGGTGAAAAACAAGGTGGCTCGAAAGAAATAGGATACCAACTAAAAGGTGACCTCTCTCATATGTATAGGTTTCTAAGTAGACAAATCGTTGATGATATACATCCATAAAGAAACTTGCACATATGAAATGGTCCGGGAAAAAGAGAACAAGGTATCCAAAAGGAAGTCATAAATATACAAACGAGATTGTTGTTTAAAAGCATAGCACATAGCTCAAATTTATCTCATTGTATATAAATAAACTTCAAATATATCAAATGCATCACACATATCACTAAGGGAACAATAGATAGTGGAGATGCTTTGAGTTAGGCAACGAGTATCACAAACAAATACAATCAATTGAAGACAAGGTTTTTGCAAATTCATCACACATATCAGAAATATATATTAAGTGAAGGAAAAAGCCAAAACCACAACAATTGCACATAAAGGATTTCATGCCAAGAGGCAACCTACCCAAGGTTGAATACTAGAAGAGAATGCATGGGATAGATACTTGTTACCGAGATGCATTGACGATGAGGATGATGAGAGTTGGTTTGTCATCAAAGCTTGACTCCAATGATCACACGGTGAGAACACCTTCCTTATGAATGAGGCAAGCATCCAATGCATCTCCATTGCACCTAAAACAAAATTAGAGTACAAAATGGTTCCCAAACTCATTGGGTCCCATAGTAGTTAGATAAACCACAATATATAGGAAACACTCCACATAAATATGTGCATATAGATACGAAATTGAATTTCATGCACATCTTAGCCGATTTTGGATTCGGTGGAGTATCCCCTATATATTGGATCAAGAAAGATTAACATGCCATATAAAATATATATATTAGTAGATATGCATGCATGGACTTACACGAACCAAAAGAGATACAATTTGGATAAAACACCAAGTAAACCAAGAAGAGAGCACACAAGAGTGTGACACAAAAGGTTGTCCAAATTATATCAAACTCCAAACCAACACATGATTGGGGAAAAATCAAATCAACATATGATTGATTCCAAAACACATCAACACATGAAGTGTGATATGAAAAGGAATCAAATCAACACAACAAATGATCGATAAGACACCAATTGAAGAGAAGATACCAATTAAAACAAAAAATATCAACTAGGAGAAAAGATACCAAGAAGAGGGTGATACTTGACCGAAATCGAGTAAAGTAAGATAAAGCAAAAAGGTATCAAGACTCCCACAATAAATATCAATTGGAACAAATATCTATGGAGGAGATATTAAATTCCAATTAATACCAATTGAAGGTACCAAAACATAAGATAAAGAATCAAATGCCAACTGAAAGGATCAAATATTGATAGATAGAATAGTGTTCTAAATAAAAAGGAATGCTCCCCCAAGATTAATGAATTATCTTAGATATTTGCATTTGAATACAAAATGCACACACAAGGGATCATTACTCTCCATATTTTATCTATAACACTAAACACTACCGATTAAAAAAATAGGATCCTTGCAAGAGGCAAAGAAGGCAATAAATAGGGCAATTTTAAATGCAAGTGCCAATGTGAAGATGATCTACAAAATCCACCACAATTACTAGAATCACTTGTCAAGAACAAGGAGTATATGGAGATATTTCTCGGTGGTATATAGGAATGATGTACAAGACCAACTTCACAACAAATAAGCATATGGCAAAAGATAAGAACTAAAACACTATAATTCGAAAAAGGTTTGTTGGTAGTTTCAATTATTCGAACCAACCGGCAACGCCATGGTTAAAATAAAATGAAACAAATGGTTTCTCACATAATATATGGAAATGGATTTTAGAGAAAAACCACACCAAGCATAACTCACACAAACAAGAACCAAAGGGTAACCACAAAGGAAAATTGGAGCTTGTTTGAGCACACATGCCACATAGGAAAAAGATAATTTACAATATCAAATCTAGGTGGCAAACCTCAAATGTTCACATTTTTATGGTATTGTAATATGCACATAGCTTATTACTCCCCCATAATGTGATAATTAATTTTATTTTTAAACAAGAGTCAAATAAACCAACTAGAGAAATTAATGGACATTGTAGAATTTGAATTTCTCATGAATTATGACATACCACATAGTAGCTAGATAATATTGAAATATCAATACTAGGTGGTATGCCTCATGAACACACATTTTTAGGTTTGTGAGGTGCACAAAGCACATCACTCCCCCAAAATGGGATAGTCCAATAATATCTCAAAGAGCCAAAAGAAATCCACACAAGATTAAAAAAAATAGCTCAACACATAAATTACACATACATGATATACAACTATCATACACAACCTTGAATAACAAGACAAGTAGGAAAGTAGCATACCATATACAAGCACATGCTAGGAACAACACTAACACATGCAAGGGAGCAAGCAACTTTCAATGTATATATGAATTAAATACAAGTTACCGCAAGGAGGAAGCATTGGATATGAGATAGAAATGTGATAATCCAATTGACTTGGCTTGAGAAATAAAATCATGAAGATCCCTTAATTCTTCAAAAATAGCCAAGTCACCAATGTCCTCCACATCACCTATTGATCAAGTTGAAGCTTGTTGGTCCCCAACCAAGTTGGGTCCTAAGAGGTTAGCCACAATAGGTTTGGGAACCCAAATGGTGCTTTTCTTGACACCACATTGAGCTCCCACATATTTGGCAAACACATTGTCATTTCTATCCTTCACAAGAGAATAAATATCATCAATTATGATAGGGTTGGATGAGGTACCGTTAGTGCATGAAGAAGCAAAATGACATTTGCCACGGCAAAGGTAGCAACACCGACTCTTCTTCTTCTTAATAGGCCCCTCAACTTGAGGAGCATTGGCTTGAGTCTTCTTAGGAGGTGGCCTTTGTTCAAAACATGGTGCACCATGAGATTGAGCAAGGGGCCGCTTCCCTAGTTGCTTCTCACTAAGAGGCTTCTTCTTCATTGGGCAATCTCGAATGTGGTGCCCTTCAACCTTGCACTTGAAGCAAGTGATCTTGACCGGATTCTTGACTTGAACTTGGCCCTTCTTCTTCTTCTTCTCAACCTTGGACTTGTTCTTGTTGTTGGAGTTGAATCCAAGTCCACTCTTGTCATTAGGGGATTGTTGCACACTCAACATGTTGTCGAGTGCACGCTTCCCTTCATGACGCTTTTCCAAGTCATTCTTAAAAGAAGTGACTTGGGCCTTGAGATCTTTTATTTCCTCTACATGGTTAGTGGCAACAAAAGCACTAGAGGAAGTAGAAGATTCATTGTTAGAGCAACAAGGCAATAAAAGTAATTCATCACATGATGTATGATGTCTACACACGCTTCTATTCTTGTAGACAGTGTTGGGCCTCCAAGAGCAGAGGTTTGTAGAACAGCAGCAAGTTTCCCTTAAGTGAATCACCCAAGGTTTATCGAACTCAGGGAGGTAGAGGTCAAAGGTATCCCTCTCAAGCACCCCTGCAATCACAATACAAAAAGTCTCTTGTGTCCCCAACACACCCAATACACTTGTCAGATGTATAGGTGCACTAGTTCGGCGAAGAGATAGTGAAATACAAGTAATATGGATGATTATAAGTAGTAATTGCAATCTGAAATAAAAATGGCAGCAAGCAAACATGTAGCAGAACTTGTTGTAAACGGTGTTTCAATGCTTAGAAACAAGGCCTAGGGATCATACTTTCACCAGTGGTCACTCTCAACAATGCAATCATAATTGAATATAAATATAAGCACTTCAATATACTACTCCGAAGTATTCTCCGGCTGGATAACGAACACTAATTCATTGTGTAGGAATGCAAAAGCATGCCTCAAACATATATTCCCAAGTACTAATGAATACCCCACACTGGACCATGAGCATTCATAGGAGGTACTAACACACCACAATTTCATAGAGACATCCAACTCAAATAATAAATCAGTGAACAAGTATCTTGTGAAATATAGCCTAAAGACCCACATGGTGCACACACTGTCACCTTTACACACGTGGGACAAGGAGTCTCCGGAGATAACATAAATAAAACCCACTTGAGTAACATAACAGCATCTAGATTGCAAAGCTCATGATCACATATAGATCACATCATGGGAGAGAGAGATATAGACCACATGGCTACCGGTACGGCCCTCAGCCCCGAGGGAGAACTACTCCCTCCTCATCATGGGAGTCAGCAACGGCGATGAAGATGGTGGTGGAGTCGATGGAGATGGCTCCGGGGGCACTTCCCCGTCCCGACAGGGTGCCGGAACAGAGACTTCTGTCCCCCGAAACTTGTCGGCGATGGCGGCGGCGGCTCGGGTGTTTCTTTGGAATATGACGGGGTCCGTCTAGGTTTTATGCGTCGGGGGCAATATATAGGCGAAAGGGCGGCGTCGGAGGGCTCCCGTGGGCCCCACACCACCTGGTGGCGCGGCAGGCATGGTGTGGCCGGCCCACGGCCCTCCAGGTCCTCTCCTTCGGGCTCCGTGTAGTCCATTGAATTATAAGACTGCTGCTTTTTGTCCCGTCCAATTCCGAGAATATTTCCTTAAGTACTTTTCTGAAACGGGAAAACAGCAGAAAACAGGAACTGGCACTGTGGCATCTTGTTAATAGGTTAGTTCCAGAAAATGCATAAAAATGCTATAAGATGTAAACAAAACATATAGCAAATGGCATGAAAACAAGCATGGATCATAAGAAATTATAGATACGTTGGAGACGTATCAGCATCCCCAAGCTTAGTTCTACTCGTCCTCGAGTAGGTAAAACGATAACAAATAATTTCTTAGGAGACATGCTAACTCACAATCTAGATCAACATAGCAATGCAAAGCACATGATGTGAATAAGGTGATCCAAAACAATTGTCTATAGTTGAAATTAAGCAAACAATGATTAACAAATGCTAGCTAAAAGAAGGTAGAACTTTTCATGAATCAGCGTGTTGGAGACAAGGAACCATACATAAGGTTTAGAAAGAAGGATAGTAAATTGTGTCTCCAATGTAAAATGTCAATCAATATTCAAAGCATCAAATTCAGTCAATAATAGAAATAGCCAAGCTCAAGTCAAGTGTCCTTAATCCATCCACTTAACTTATCAACTGTTATGAAGTCCACTCAACTAATACAAGCAAGAAGAAGGCTTGGCACCATGATGTTATGGCAAAGAGAATAATAATGGGGGTTTGGAAGGCCAAAAATAAAGGCTCAAACAGTGGAAGAGGTAACCACAAGACAAGAGGAAGTCCCGTAGTAGAAACTGAATGAGGAGTAGTGATTGCCATGCAACGGATGCACATAGAGCTATATGAATGGAAGCTCTCCAATGGAACTAGTGGGGGTGCATCCAACTTGCTTGCTCATGAAGACCTAGAGCTCACTTGAGGAGGCTCATCATTGGAATATACAAGCCAAGTTCTATAACGTTTGGTCCCCACATAGTTATACTAATAAAGCATGAAAACTCACTACAATGATGTAGGTGCTACTAGCACAAGTGTGGAATAAAAGGATAGTAGTGTTGCCCCCTCTCTCATTTTATATTCTTTTTTTCTTCTCTTTTTTTTTCTTTTTTTCTTTTTGAGGCCTTTGTGGCTCTTTTATATTTTTCTCTCATTGGTCTCTTTTGGACTCTTTTGATTGGCCACTTTGGACTCTTTTCAATATGCTCACAGGTAGAGGCAACACTCTATTTTACAAGATGATCATCACACTTTTTTGGTGTACTCAAAACTCAAAGACTAATACATGGTGTATGGTAGATATGCATGATCGAGCGTAGTGTGGAAAAGATGTAAAACATGTGGAAAACCACGCATCACACTAACTCAAATGGTCAAGCAATACTATATGGTAATGAAGTAAAAATGACATAAAGTCATGTAATGTAAATAATGGATGTTGCATGGCAATGTATCTCGGAACAGCTATGGAAATGCTGTGATAGGTAGATATGGTGGCTGTTTTGAGGAAGATAGTTGGCTTATGTGTAGGAGAACAAGATGAAGATCTCCCACGGGGTTGGATGTACTTGCGAAGTATGCACCAATCTCAATGTGAAAAAGGGCAATGCAAAGTACCGAAGAGGCTAGCAAAATATGGAGGTGGAAGTGCCAAAAACCAAAAACTCACATAGCATGTCGTATATTGCAAACAACTAACAGTATCAAAGTCTCACAAATGGTTAGAGACACCCCGAGAGGGATCGTGGCGGCGAAACAAGTGTCCCGTTGGCTTCCCCGACCGTTGCAGTAACTATACCATTAGAAACTTCTTTTCAACTAAGAGGAAATCACGACACTAAACCACTATTGACTTAAGTTGTTTTTAGTTCAGAAAAGTACGGCTCCACGCTCTACTAACACATCTTCACTAATCAGATCTTAACAACATTAACCAACATATTTTAACCATTAGTTATTTTAATAACTCAAAACAATTGAAGAGGAGCAAGTTATCTACACAATGGTCTACAAGACTATGCTGCTTTTCTCTATTTCATACCATTATCACAAGCATAGCATTTTCCAATCTAACACATCAACCAAGCAACTAAAACAACTCTCTAACAAATAAGAGTGAAACACAAGAGAGCTTAACACAAAGAACTAGCAGCTCTAAACAAGATAACATGTTAAAAGCGAGAGCTTATTAGAAAACAAACAGTAGCTAAGAATACTCAACAAATATAAGCGAAGCACAAGAGTATTCATATGAAAAAGTGGAGCGTGTCTCTCTCCCACACAAGAATGCTATGATCCAACTTATTAAGCAAACTAAAACACACACTCAAAATAAAAACAGACGCTCCAAGCAAAATACATAAGATGTAGTGGAATAAAAATATAGTATCACTAGAGATGACCTGATAGTTTTGTCGATGAAGAAGGGGATGCCTTGGGCATCCCCAAGCTTAGATGCTTGAGTCTTCTTGAATTTGCTGGGATGACCCACCGGGGCATCCCCAAGCTTAGGCTTTTCACTCTTCTTGATCTCATCATATCATCCCTCTTGCTTAATTGAAAACTTCTGCCACATCAAACTCAAAGTAATTCTCATTAGAGGGTTAGTGCATAAACCAAAAATTCACAAGTTCTACTGTGACACAATCACACCTTAATTCATTATAACATTAGCTACAGCCACTGATGTTCAAAGGAGCAAAAAGATCCAATCAAACATAGCAAAAGAAGCAATGTAAAATAAAAGGCAGAATCTGTCAAAAACAGAACAGTCTGTAAAGACGAATTTTTTCGAGGCAATAGAGTTGCTCAAATCGAAAATCACTGAACTAGATAAAGTTTCGTACATATATGGGGATTCAGCACAAAAAATCGCAAAGCATTTCGTTGCTTCTGGAATAAATGGAGAATTTAACGGTGACAGACAGAAATCTGTTTCCTGTACAGAAATCCAAATATAGCAAAAACTTTCTACTAGAGACCTTACTTGGCACAACATTGCAAGCAAATAAAGATACAAATAAGTTGCTACAGTAGTAAACAAACTTATTGACTCAAATAAAAGCAAAGATACTGAAAATAAAATGATGGGTTGTCTCCCATAAACGCTTTTCTTTAAAGCCTTTTAGCTAGGCTTACTTACCTGTTATCAAATGGTTGGAGTGAGGTGGCTTGGCTTCCCCAAGCTTAAATTCTTGCACTTACTTGATATATGTAGGGTGAGCTTAGGGGTATCATCCCCAAGCTTGAATGGTTGTCCCTCTTGATCTTTGTTTGTCTCCCTCAACTCTTCCACTTGAAAGTTCTCTTCACACACAACTCATAAAACTTGATTAGAGGGGTTAGTGTCTCCATAAATTAAATCCTCATAAGTATAGCAAAGACATATCATGAATGGATTCTAAACATTAGCTACTGTTACTTATGGTTTTGCATTGCTCTTTAATCAAAAGAACCACACAAAACACAAGTAATGAGAGTAATGCAAAATAAAGACAGAATCTGTCTAAAACTGAACAGCCCATAAAGAGTGAATTGTTTGAGGCACTTACCTTGCTCAAATCAGAAAACGTGGAACTAATGAATTGTGTGTTAATACCTGAAGATTGCTGTCACAAAGTTTCAGCACAAAATTCCCTTCCTTTGATTTAAAACATTTTTCTCAGTGAAGCTTAGGAATCTGTTTTCTAGACAGCAATGATAGTTTTAATGATGCTCACATAGGAATAAGAATGAAATACAAAGGTGAGCATCAAGAGAAGAATATGAAGCACATTTAAGTCTAACCCACTTCCTATGCATCGGAATCTTGTAAGTAAATAAATTCATGAAACATAAATTGACTAGCATAGGAAGATAAAGCAAGTGGTACTTCAAAAATTTCAACATATAGAGGTGAAACTTAATATTATTGAGATGCATATATCCATGTTTCCCTCTCTCATAATAACTTTAAGTAGCATCATTGATAAATTCTACAATATAACCATCACATGTAAAATTCTTATCATGAGCCATATGCATAAAATTATTACTCCCCTCATAAGCATAGTCATTCTTATTAATTGTAGTGGAAGCAAATTCAACAAAATAGCTATCATTATTATTCTCATCACCATAATCATCAAATATAGGAGGCATATTGAAATCATAATTAATTTTCTCCTCAATAGTAGGTGGACTGAAAATATCATATTCATCATTGTAATCATCATATATGGGAGGCATTATATCATCAAAGTAAATTTTCTCCTCAAAGCTTGGGGGACTAAAAAGATCATTTTCATAAAAACAAGCTTTCCCAAGCTTAGACTTTTCCATAGCATTAGCAATAATGGTGTTAAAAGAATTCATACTAATAACATTACTACCACTATTATGCAAACAAACTTCCATAGGTTTTTCAATTTTCTCCTCAAAAGCATCATGTCCTAATTCAATATAAAGTTCATAAAGATCTCTAATTTTTTTGTTGTTTTCCATTAAGCCTAACTAGTGAAATAAAAAACAAGAAAAAAAAGATATAATTGCAGAATCTAAAGGGAATAACTTTGAGCACTCACACGGCGTCAGAAAATAGCTTCGTTGCCGGATAGCTTCTTTGCTGGAGTGTGAGTGCCGCTTACCTTACCTCCCCGGCAACAGCGCCAGAAAATAGCTTGATGTCTACACACGCTTCTATTCTTGTAGACAGTGTTGGGCCTCCAAGAGCAGAGGTTTGTAGAACAGCAGCAAGTTTCCCTTAAGTGAATCACCCAAGGTTTATCGAACTCAGGGAGGTAGAGGTCAAAGGTATCCCTCTCAAGCACCCCTGCAATCACAATACAAAAAGTCTCTTGTGTCCCCAACACACCCAATACACTTGTCAGATGTATAGGTGCACTAGTTCGGCGAAGAGATAGTGAAATACAAGTAATATGGATGATTATAAGTAGTAATTGCAATCTGAAATAAAAATGGCAGCAAGCAAACATGTAGCAAAACTTGTTGTAAACGGTGTTTCAATGCTTAGAAACAAGACCTAGGGATCATACTTTCACCAGTGGTCACTCTCAACAATGCAATCATAATTGAATATAAATATAAGCACTTCAATATACTACTCCGAAGTATTCTCCGGCTGGATAACGAACACTAATTCATTGTGTAGGAATGCAAAAGCATGCCTCAAACATATATTCCCAAGTACTAATGAATACCCCACACTGGACCATGAGCATTTATAGGAGGTACTAACACACCACAATTTCATAGAGACATCCAACTCAAATAATAAACCAGTGAACAAGTATCTTGTGAAATATAGCCTAAAGACCCACACGGTGCACACACTGTCACCTTTACACACGTGGGACAAGGAGTCTCCGGAGATCACATAAATAAAGCCCACTTGAGTAACATAACAACATCTAGATTGCAAAGCTCATGATCACATATAGATCACATCATGGGAGAGAGAGATATAGACCACATGGCTACCGGTACGGCCCTCAGCCCCGAGGGAGAACTACTCCCTCCTCATCATGGGAGTCAGCAACGACGATGAAGATGGTGGTGGAGTCGATGGAGATGGCTCCGGGGTGTAATGCCCCGGGGTTTCCCCAAATTAGATTTGCTTGATAATTTTAATTCATGCATCATCATGCCATCATCATGTTTTTGTTGCATTTGTGGTTTTACAAAATTCAAAGTTAATAAAATGGGTTTACTAATTTATGTCTCCATCACATGTGTTTCTAATTATTTTTTTGGAATCAAACAAATAGAACCAATTTTATTTTTTGTCAAGCAATTAAATAAGTTTACAAAATATATTTTAATCTTGGTAAAATAATTTTTTTCCTCCTTTTATTTTAATTTCTTAAAATCTCCTTTTTCTGAAAATCTCTGGAAAAAGGAAAAGAAGCAAAGGAAGAAAATATAGATTTGGGCCGCATCTTTTCTCTCCTCTCCTTCCTTCTCTTCCTCCCCGGCCCATCTTCTCCCGAACCAGCCCGCACGGCCCACCTAACTCTTCGACGCCTTCCCCGTACGCACGTCGCCATCACCCTCGCAGCCTTGCCGTCACCCGCGCTCCACCCGAGCACCATGCCACGCCACCCCTTTCCTCCTATAAAGCCAGCCACCGGAGGGCCTCCTCCTAACCCTAGCCCTCTCCTCTTTCCTCCCCAGCCGCCGCCACTCTCCTCCCCTCTCTTTCTTCCTCTTCCCGAGCAGGGCCGGCCCTGACGTATGGCGACCTTGGCCGACACCTAGGGCCCATGCATGTGAGGGGCCCATGACCGGCCAGCTGGTCTTTGTGTTGGGCTGAAAAAAATAGTTGCAAAGGTCCAACAAGCTCCTCGGCAATGCAAACGGACGAAGGGACGCAACGATGGATCGATCTTTAGGGGCCCATATATCAATTACGTCCTAGGGCCCCGCAAAATATAGAGCCGGCCCTGTTCCCGAGCTCACCATGGCCGGAGCATGCTCTCATGCTCGCCACCAATCCTGACCACCTCCATCCTTGCCTCCATGTCTGGAAGGTAGCACCAGATGTTCTCCTCCGAATCCCCACCTTGGTGCCACCGCTTCCGCCCTCTGCTGCTCGCGGACGTGCTCGCCCGCGTCGTGCTCCGCGCCGGCAACTTCGAGACTGTCGCCTGCTCACGCCTCCCCAAGAGCTACGACCTTGTCCAGGGAACGCGCCTCGATGTTCTCTTCTACCAGACGCGGAATCGGAGCCGGAGCTGCCAAGACACCGCCAAGATCGCCGACGCCGACGTCCATCCGTGCGCACACCGGCGTCCTCTACTTCATCTTCTTCGATTACAGCACGTCCGCCTCGTCTTCCTCTTCTCCCGGCCAGCACCTTCGTCCCCGATGTCGATCTGCTACATCAGCACCTCCTATGTGAGCTCCTCGACCTTTTCCCGCTCGCCCCCTTCTCGATTGCTTGCTGTACTCTTCGCTCCGAACACGCCTAACGCCGTCCGCCATGGCTGTCCGTTCCTCTACGCGCGCGCTGCTGCTGCTGCGGTTGCCTACTTGCTCCTGCACGCACACGCCCTTGCACCACACGCTCACCAGCACCCTTGCACACCCGCTATCTGCCTCTGCACCTCGAGCTCACACGAGGAACCTGCCCGTCCGCTGGAGTTCGTCGCCATCGTCCTCTGCATCTGCAAGTCTGAAACTTTCTGTCCAAATTCAGTTAACAGCACCCTTGCTGCTTCATGTAGTTTCCGAGCCTGCATCTATTACAAGCACCGAGCCAGCCCAGTGGCTTGCTCCCGTGCCTTTGACACAGTACACCCGAGTTCGATCCCTCTACTTCCCCACCTTTTTGTTTTATTTTTCCTTTTTGCAAAATTATGTCCAAACCCATATCTATTAATTGGTAGTTCCAATTGCAAAGTGTAATATATATTTTTGAATCAGAAAAATGTGTACAATCTTAATATGTCATCCCATCCATGTTTTGCATCATGTAGCTTAATCTTTAGTTGTGTTTTATATGTCACCTAATTAATTACATATGGAATATGTGAGACTTAATTTAGTTGTTGCCCCTATTCCATTTAATTTTGATTAGCTCACCCATGTCTTGTTCCCCCATGTTAAATCAACATTTAATTTTGATTAGCTCACCCATGTCTTGTTCCCCCATGTTAAATCAACATTTAATTTTGATGGTTAGAAAAATAACTTGAACCTAAAAATTAAATGTCGGAATCTCGGTTCTGTTTAATTTGGTTAAATTGCATCCTCTCATAATTGCCATGTCATGCATGCATTGCATCAACATGCTGAATCTTTTGCCATAGTAGTAAGGTGCATCTTTTATTCCAGTGTTCGTTGATTCTTCGGGATTAGGACGATGAGTTGATGTGAGCCACGACAAGTTCTACTACCTCTACCGGATTGCAGGCAAGGACTACTCACTTGCTATCTTTGCTTGTTTTCTGTCTCTCACTCCTCCTATCTTTTGTTCCTTGCTAGCTCTATGTATCGATGCTTGTGTCTCGTTCCTATTAGCATGTTTACCTTGCAGCCATGATACCGCCACCTTCCCCACTCCTATTAACCTGTTGTTTGTTAGCCTTGCGAGTCGTAGTGCATGCTTAGGAGTTGCTTGTGGTATATCTCATATTATACTGATGTTTAGTTGGTATAGCTTAATTAATTGAAGATTTGATATGTGGGAATCACTTTAATATAATAAAGATAAGGCACCGGCGGAAGGCCAGCTATGGTGTTTTGTTCTGCTAGTGTCGCCTAGGAAAAACCATTCTTTTCCGCTTATCCAAGAATGAGCGCCCTACCCACACGTGGGAAGACTTATGGAACCCCCCGCAACTCAGTATCGGATCTGCTATATTGGTTAGGGAGCCACAAAGTAGTTCGGGTGTTTACCATTTGGAGCATATGCACGATGCATGTTGAAGATGAGAGGTTACAACTCTGGGGGGCGCATATAGGTTTGCGGATTGTTCGTTTATCGAGTGTGGAAGGAGGAGCAATCGTATGAGTGTTATCCTCCCGAAGCCGTCCACGCAACGTTTGGGCCCGCAAAGGAGTTTCGGCCGGGCTCCCCACGTGGATCAGTCTCAGATAGGTGGCTCTCTATCCAATGTAGTAGTGAAGGGGAAGGTCCTGTTGAGATACCTTTTGCCTTTGTGGCGTGTGGTTGATCGAACGTGTATGGTTACATTTGGGCACCCCTGCAGGGTTAAATCTTTTCGAAAAGCCGAGTCCGCGGTTATGGACGACTTGGGTAATGTGCTGGCTAAAAATATCATAGATATCACCGTATATCATGAATAGCTAAATTGACTAGTAAATAGCCATATTCAAATAATAACTTGCTAAAACTTGATCAACGTGTGAGTGTCCGGACTTCTTCCTCGTGGGTATATGATACGATGGAGTTGTCTCAGGACGGGTATTGCTTGGTGAGTAGTTTAGCCCAGTAGCGCAAGCGCTCTCTTCCCTCATTCTAATTAGACGCAAGTTGTAGCGTGTCTCTATAAGTTGTTAGTGCTGCTTGCCGCCACCTCAATCGCTAACCCTCTTTCCCCGGAATTCCAGCTTTGATATCTTGTGAGTATTACTTGCCAGTACTTCTACTAGTACTGACCCCTTCGGGGCTGCTATTCCAATGCAGCCGACAGGTTTGAAGTCTGACGACGTTAGCTTGGGAATCCCTCCGGCTTGGCCTGGGCAGGGTTATGGTGCCTTCGTTTATCTTCAGGACTCTTAGTCCAATTTGTATCTTGTCCGTAGCCGGACACTATTTCGCTTCCGTTGTTATTGTATCTTTGTAATGTATCTTTTGTATTCTTGACTCGTGGAGTCGTTGCTGTATATATGTTGTTTTGTGGGTTCCATCGAGAACTATTGTAATGATCATCACAATTCCACCCGCATAACGTGTGTGTTGCGACGTGCACGTTATGCCTGGTGGGCGTCCTAGGATCGTTATTATGCGGATTTGGCGGGATCGCTCAAATCTGCATAGTGCCGATCCCGGGGCGTTACACGGGGGCACTTCCCCGTCCCGGCAGGGTGCCGGAACAGAGACTTCTGTCCCCCGAAACTTGTCGGCGATGGCGGCGGAGGCTCGGGTGTTTCTTTGGAATATGACGTGGTCCGTCTAGGTTTTATGCGTCGGGGGCAATATATAGGCGAAAGGGCGGCATCGGAGGGCTCCTGTGGGCCCCACACCACCTGGTGGCGCGGCAGGCATGGGTCCCGCGCCACCCTATGGTGTGGCCGGCCCACGGCCCTCCAGGTCCTCTCCTTCGGGCTCCGTGTAGTCCATTGAATTATAAGACTGCTGATTTTTGTCCCGTCCAATTCTGAGAATATTTCCTTAAGTACTTTTCTGAAACGGGAAAACAGCAGAAAACAGGAACTGGCACTGTGGCATCTTGTTAATAGGTTAGTTCCAGAAAATGCATAAAAATGCTATAAGATGTAAACAAAACATGTAGCAAATGGTATGAAAACAAGCATGGATCATAAGAAATTATAGATACGTTGGAGATGTATCAATGTACCAACATTTTTAGTGGATGAACTACTAGGACTAGCACATGGCATTTTAGCATTTTTAGTTGAAGTTGTGCTATTATCCACATGAGGCTCACTAGATGTTACCTTTGTCGTGATGGCCTCATGAGCTAACTTTAGACTAGCATAGGACGCTAGAAGATCATCATTAGAGCTAGATAGCTTTTTATGACTTTCTTCCAACTCCCTATACTTGCTAGTTAGCAACTCAAGTTGAGCCCTTAGCTCAACATTCTCCTTCAAACTAGATGCTTCACAAGAATTGGAGTTAGTAGCACAAGCATCATTAGCATTAGAAATGGAGGAAGACAACTTGTCAAGCTCATTATTTAATCTAGCATTTTCCATTTTAAACACTTTATATTTTGCATGAGCATGATCACGTTCTTTAATGATTTTAGCAATTATTTCATTGTGAGACTCCTCAATATTTTCTAGTTTCTCCTCAAGAGAAGCACGAGTCTCTTGCTCTTCCTCAAGAGCATCTTCTAACGATGCTTTCTCCATAGCATCATCTCTTTCAATCTTACCCTTTTCTTCAAGTCTTGCTTCCAAAGCCTCAATAGTTTCCCCGCGCTCAATTAGCGTTTCCATAATTTCAAAGAGGATAGCTTGAGCATTTTATTTTTAGGGAGGGCTTTAAGAATCATAAGACCTTTATTTTGAATAAGAGCATTAACTTTTTCCATATCATCTTCTTCATCATTATTATCATTATCATTATTATTATCATAACTACTAGAAGATTTAGCCATAAGGCAATGAGTGATGGATGCAGAAGGACAATTAATTTTTGAACTACTCAAGTTCAAATCTTGTTCCACAATTAATTGAGTTTCCTCTACATTAATATTCATGCAAGATTTAGAGGGAACACAAGCATTTTTATCATTGGAACAAGATAAAGCAAGCATATCATCATTAGATTTATCTAAGCAATTTTTGGATGATATACAAGGACTATCAACACTAGCATGTATGACACTTGGAGTGCTAGAAGAGTTTAAGTCCAAAGATGAGGCGTTGCAACGAGATAGAGATAGAAGATCATCATAAAAGAGCTCACTATCAATATTGCAAAGCCTATCACTACTCGCCATTACATTGGTTTGTGGCTTACCACATTTTGGTGAAGTAGATGAAGACGAGAGCTCGTCACGGCCGGAGGTGGAGGGAGAACAATCATCCTCAATAGAGTTGAACACTCCATATTTTTCTTGAAGCTTGGTCCAAAGCTCATGAGCATTCCGTAGAGGCAAGATTGACTCGAAAACTACAACACTCACAAATTTGCAAAACTCATTAGAAGCTAGAGCATCTAGATATAAGTTTTTCTCATCCTCTAAAGTCGTACTTTCATAATCCTTTGGAGGAGAAAAACCTATATCTAAGATACTCTCAATATTGGGGTCCAAGACCCGTAAGTGACTAAGCATATGAGTTTTCCAAACATTAAAATTTGTGCCATTGAATATAAACATGTGATCGTGCACTAATCCTCTAAACGACATCTTTACTCTCTAGGCGGTAAAGCCAAACAAGAGAGACGAGGCTCTGATACCAATTGAAAGAACAAATGATGTCCCGATGTCGCCTAGAGGGGGGGGGGGGGTGAATAGGCGATTAAAACTTTTTCTATTTAGGGGCTTGATAATTGCGGAATAAAACTACATGTTTAAATTAACAAGCCAACAAACTAAAATTCTAGGTTTACCTAAAGTGCACCAACAACTTATGCTAAACAAGGCAAGCAACAAGGTGATAGCTAGATATAGACTTCAAGCACGAAGGCTATCACAATGTAAAACGCATAAGTAAAAGCTCGGGTATAGAAATAACCGAGGCACGCGGAGACGAAGATTTATTCCCGAGTTCCTCCTTGTTAAGGGAGTACGTCTCGTTGGAGGGGTGTGAGCTCGCCACAAAAGGCCTACTCAAGATGCCACAAAGGCCTTTGGTTCACCTTCCACTATCGGAATCCTTCGGGGCGGATTCCGGAGCCCTTACAACTTTTGGGGCACACACCCACAACTCAATTGGGGGCTCCCAAAGCATGCCGAAGCTTCACAAGCCAAAGTCTTCACGGCACCACCGTCTAGGGTCCAATGACCCAAGAGTAACAAGCTCCCAACCTTCAATCCCACGAATCACCGTGGGGAGCACAACCCGATGCAACAAATGCAAAAGGGGAAGATCACACCAAGTGGTCAAATCCTTCACCCCAAAATCCAACCAAAGCAACTAATGCTATGGAGGGATTTAGGAGGAAGAACCAACGAGATTCCCTCACTTAGAGGAGATTTTTTTTGGTGGAGTAGTGGATCTAGATCTCCTCTCTTGTTTCCCTAAATTTGGGCAAGAATCATCGGAGGGAAGTGGAGGAATCGAGCTCTCAAAATGTTGCAACAATGGAGGAGAGAGAGAGAAATGAGCTCCAAAGGAAATTTGGGGAAGAAGCCCTTTTTATAGGGGCCCCAAAAAAGTAGCCGTTGGGGCCAAAAAGCAGCTGCCAGGCAGCCCGGCCTGGGGCCGGCCTGCAGCCGGCCAGGCCGGCCGGAGCTACCCAGCCAGCGAAACAGCAGCAGCGCAGCGATCCAAAGAAAAAAAAAAGGAAGAACAGCAGCAGCGCAGCTGCCAGGCAGCCTGGCCTTGGCCGGTCGAGCTCCCGGGTGGGCCGGGCAACAGCCCGAGGCCTCCGGCCTGCTCCCGGCCTGGGGCCGGCCAGCCGGTGCGGATGGGCCGGGGAGGAGCCCGAACGGGCCGGCCTGGGGCCGGCCTCGGTCCCGGCCAGGCCGGCCGGTCTGTGTCCTTTTTTTTTTCTTTTCTCTGATTTCAAATTCCTATTTAGAAAAATCGATCGAACCGAAAACGCAATAACTTTCGCATACGAACTCCGTTTTCGATAATCTTGGACTCATTGGAATCGTCACAACGAGCACAACAAGAATATGCAGAGAAACATCATAGTCCAAGAATATATTATAAAAATAAATGGGGAAAGGTAAAAGCTCCCATTTGCAAATCGGAAATGCAATAACTTTCACCCACGAACTCCGTTTTCGATAATCTTGGACTCGTTGGAATCATCACAATGAGCACAACAAGATTATGCAGAGAAACATCACAGTCCAAGAAAATATTATAAAACCAAATGGGGAAAGTTAAAAATTCATTTTCGCAAACCGGAAATTCTATAACTTTTGCAATTGACGTCCGAATGAAGTAAAACCAATTTTGTTGGAAAGAGGACGACAAATGCTACCTTTGAAAATGGCAAACAAGCAATGGAGATTTTGAAAAGAATGGAAGAGAGAAATCTCCCGCACGGATAAACCGGCAAAATCTCCAATACCGAAAACGCAATAGGGAACGCATATGAAAACCGTTTTCGGTGACCTTAGCCTTGTCATGACAAGCACGACAAGCACCAAGACCACATCACGATAAAAGACAAATAATAACCAATAAAGATGATTGCATGGATGCAAAGGTTTGTGCTCTCTAAGACGATACGATCACGATATTCGGTCGAGAGCCCCTCTTGATAGTACAGTTATCTATCCTATAATCCGGTCTCTCACTAAACAATATGAGACCGGTAAAATAGAAACCCTATCAAGATCATACCTTTGCCTTGCGCATAAATCCACTTGAGGTCGATGAAGACGATCTTCATCTCCTCAAGATGCACCACCTTCCTCGATTGCGCTTCGGTGAAGATTCACTTGATGCTCCCCCATACACCAAGATGGGAGATGCTTTCTTCGGCATATCTTCACTTGGCCTTGAGTGATGATCAACCCGCACAAAGCCTTGATCAACACAAACTTCTTCCCTTAACCTTGATTCCAACCAATGGAGATCAAGCAACTCAAATGGACACACATATAAATATAGCTCAATGCAAACACTAGTCCATAGAGATTGTCATTAATTACCAAAACCATGCATGGGAGCAACCATGCACTTTCAATCTCCCCCATTTTGGTAATTGATGACAATCCCTTTTTAAGAGGGTTTATATAACGAATAGAGCATCCTTGCATGACAAACAAGCAAGAATGCAAAGCGCATTAAAGGCAAATGTAACAAAAGCATAAAACCCAAATTCCCTTAAACCCTCTAAACTTCTCCCCCATTGGCATCGATTGCCGAAATGGGAAGAAAAATTTAGAGAGCCAATATAATATGACTTCCTCCAGAAAGGTGATGACAATCCCTTTTAACGGAAAAATAGGGGAAATCAAATTATATTGAGGATCAAAAGATTGCAAAGAAATGAGTTCATTTAAACATCTCGACAAAGGAGATAGGCAATCAAAAGATCCAAAGCGAGAGTTCTAAATAAAACCGGAGAAGCTCCCCAATGTTCATGCACTATAGAGAAGAGCACAAAAATGGCCTCCTCGCTCCCCCAAAATCATCTAGAACCCGCAACAAGTGCAAGAGTGCATAATGCAAAAGCAAATCATAGCACAAAACCTTGATCAACACAAACTTCTTCCCTTAACCTTGATTCCAACCAATGGAGATCAAGCAACTCAAATGGTTACACCTATAAATATAGCTCAATGCAAACATTAGAACATAGAGATTGTCATTAATTACCAAAACCATGCATGGGAGCAACCATGCACTTTCAACGCCGCAGATGACGCCGATGACCTGCACGCCGCAGACATGGACGATCCGCACGTCGTCGCCCAGAAATTGAGCTATTTAGTTTTCTTGAATATCAGCCTGCCTCCTCGGCCGCCCCCATGCCCTCCTTGACCGTCACTGCTCGAGGTCCTCCTCGGCCACACAGCGTTATTGCAGAAGGAGCCATGGTGTTGTCCATCTCGAGGACCTGGCCTCTGCATATTGAGTTGTTTTTTCTAAAATAATGGGCTTTGAATCTCGCTGTTCTTTTTCATCCTGCCTCTAGCTGACACGCATGGAGTTCTCAACCCCCAACGTGGATGATGGATGATGCTTGCTTGTATCCAGATGCATAAACGGCTGATGTATTCATATACATAAGAATGTATGTGGGGTGTATTTTTTGTGTTTTTGTGTCCTGATGCATACATGAATCGCTCTTGTAGTTTGTGCGTCAAAATTCATATTAGACTGTACCGTGATTGTTGTCATTTGTCAAAATTATTATACTTGCTGACAGGTTGATGCTCACTGCAGCTCCAGGACGGCACCTAGATGCAGCTGCTGGTTGTGGGTTGCGGGCGCTGTGGCGATTGATTTCGTGGGGGAGGAGACGCTCACTTCTGGAGCAGTAGTTGCATCGTCGGCTTGGAAACGATGTGGTGCATTACGGTGGAAGGCGGCGCGGTGTAGAGGAGCGGTGAGAGCAGAGTCAGGTGAGATGGGTGATGAGAGATCGGCAATGTACGCGATGCTAAAGAAATGACATTTCTATTCACTGGATCCTGGTCACCCAATTAATTTAATGTAACTTCAAATTAAATAACAAGTTTGGCTTGTATAAAATACAGAACATTTTATTTTACCTGCTGATGAAATTCAAAACAAACAGCTATGCATGAAGATATACCTATGTCTCAGATTACTTATGGTTGTTCAGTTATTCTGCATTTAGTTATTTTGTTTATCAACAAATATGCATTTGTAAGGGGGTGATGTTTTGACTCCCGGGAGCATATGCTCCTGATTTTCTAAATGTATTTTAATCAAATTTTGAAACTTCAAAAAATGAGTAAGCTTCTTTAACGTTTGCTGTCATTTTAAAGTATAGTTCAACTAAGAAAATCTATCTTACAGGAAAATTTAACCGAGTATCTGAATCATGCAATCAGATAGAGGATTATTATTCATGTTTTACACTTTAACCAACACGGAAAGTGGTTCTTTCCTCCATTTTAGAATAGTACATATTATGGCATATTCGCATGATTTGTTGACGTTTGCAGGATAAGAAAACATCCTGCACGAAGCATGAAAGAAATGGCAGTGGCCTAATCTTCTTTGGTGGCCCAGTGGAGCTTCATGGTAAGATGTCTGTCCATGTCCTGTACTCACCTAACTACCACATTCCTGAATTCTGCATGAACTTCACACCTGCCTCCCTAATATTTGGATATCTAAATGAATGTTTGAATATCTAAAATTGGCATGTCGAATAATTTATATTTTCTCTGATAATTGACTTTTTTAGGATTGTCATTGAGTTATCATGCTCTGACAGTTTGAGATGTAAGCATGTTTGTTCTTTGCTCAAATCAAATGTAGGTCTGCAGTGATGCCACGTGCTCTCTGTTTTCTGTCGAAGTTAAGTGTCCCTCTTTATTTTTCTATTTCCTTTTTGAACTTATTAACCTTCAAAAGATGCTTTATTAATTTTCTCATCAGGATTAATGTGAATGCAGGATGGCTTCTAGCTATAGCAGAACATGTGTTTGCTAGAAGTGTAGCTATATTTCTTCAACCTTTAAAATAAATGATTGTCCTTTTCAATCTGTTGTGACTTGTCAGTAATGTGCATTTAGTTATTTATTGAGTACGTCTGCCCTGAAGTTATCGTCGGACTAAAACTATGCTATTTGAGTAGTTTCATTAAATGGATGCCTTACTAATTCTGCACTAGGTTTATTGTCCAATGATAGTGCTCGCGAAGGAGGACTGTAAGAGTCAGTTATGTTGTACCACAGTATAGAGCATGTGTATGCTGGTTACAAGATCATTCAGAAGTCAAGACCGCGGTCTCATAAAGAACAAGGAGTGGTTTATTGTCAAATGAATTTGATAAAAATTGTTCAAGATAATTCAACTTTGAAGCAATATGAAATGTTAGACTGCCATGCCTCTGTTTTATTCTGGTAACATATGTAGACAATCCAACATTTTGCATTAAAATATGACATGATATCAAAATTTCGAAAGATGGCTTCTATTTACTGCCCGAACTTTCCAAACCTTATTCAAATGGAATGCACATAGGACCTCTGTTGTGGTTCAAACAATTTTATTACATTATCTGGGAAAAGGTTCAAGATTCTCATAAGCTTCTCGAGTGCTTTTTAATGTTATTATATTGATACAACAAGGTGCGATATAGATATTGGGAGAATCCAGCGATACATAACTTTTAATTTTGTTGCAAAATGGAGTATGCAGTGATGCATAACTTTTAATTTTATTGCAAAATGGAGTCTGTACAATTGATGGCTCAATAGAATTGTTGCAAAATTACATGTACACTATAATCTGACACACTTTGACCATGCAAGATTTGAGTGCTGAAAACCAAAATGGTTTTTCTAGAATTTGGATCCATGTTTCACGATCTCTTACTGGTGCTATGCATCACCATGCAATTGAGAAATGGAGACGTCGTGGTGAAGGATGGAGCAAGGCCATGTGATTTTTGTTGCTTCTTCTTCATTGCCCCATTGCAGAACTGTAGATAGGCTGATGCTATAGCTTGCTGACGGGTTGTGCGATCAAAACTGCCATCTATCATCCTAGAGAATGACAATCTTCCCACAATACCTGGTTTGAGGGATCCTGGCTTGAATTCCCGTCAAATATTATGCTTTTCTTTGATGTGAAATCTGTAATGGGTCAATTTTAGGAGTGTCGGGTTCAGAAAGTAGTGACAACTGCTTGTAAACAGCAGGCTCATTTATTAGCTGCTTTAGCTAAGGGGCCTTGATAGTTTAAGTTTTTGCAGGGAAGTGTTCCTCCAATTTTGGTGATTCTCTGGTCAACGACTTAATAAGTGTTAACCTACACGCTAGAGTTTCAGTTCATTCTGATGTTGTCATCCAGTGACAGAATCAATAGCATGTTTTCCTCTTTGCCACTAAACATGTTATATATTCTCGATGGTGGGATAATCCTGCCATTCTCTACTGCAAACTTGAATCGTTCTATTCAAAATCATGTTCAACTTTGCTTAGCCGATGTTACTTATGCGACACTGGTGTCCTAGCTGGTTGTGTCTGGGCCAGTCGGTCTAATCCATCTCACATAAGAGCCTGTCTATGGCTAAGTATGAGTCCAAATATGATTACAAAGATCGTGCATTGCACGTGCACACTGACTAGTGTTGTCAAACAGAACAAAACAAAAAAAAGAGTAAAATTCATCGGTTATCATTGAACTTGTCTGTATTTCGGAAGCTCATTCAAATCATCAAAGACGTTTTGGATGCCCAATATACGGTCACTTGCTACAGTACAGATACGTATTGGATGATGTGGAAGGTTTTGACTAGTCAAACCATGTACTTTGTGCGAAATACATCCTAAATTTCTATTTCTTCTCGTCTGCTCATCCCTATGGATGAAATTCTTCTCATCTGTTTCTTCTCATCCGTGACGGTGGCTCTGCCCGGTGGCAACGGCCGCAGCGGCGTGCGGCGAGGCTGGTGCTGTGGGGGACGACGGATCCCGGGGTGGAGCATGGCGCCAGTGCCGTGTGCGCGGCCTGCAGCCTGGATCACGACGGCCGTGGCGAGGAACGTTCGTGCGCACCGCCTACAGCTCGACGGCGTGGCCTGCACACCAACATGACAGCGGTTATGCACATGGACGTGACGGTGGCAATGGAGTGGGGCGGCCGCGCCACGCACGGCGATGCCCAAGGCGGCGCCCGACGCGGCCAGCACGCACGACGGCGCCCACAGCCTGGAGCTCGAGGTCTTCTGTAGCCTGGAGCTCGACGACGCTGCCTGCAACTAGACGACGTGGCCTGCACACGCCCGCGTTTGCGCATGCTACGTCAACGCGCAATTCCTGCGCCACGACTAAGAGGAGGCCACCGATGCACGCGTCCTAGATGTTCGTTCTCGATGAAGGAGAACGTGCCTCCCGTGGCCTTGGCCAGTTGGTCGCATCGCCGCCGCGTTGTGGTTGGTGTCGAGCATGAAGTTGTGGACAATCGCACGGTCGCCGGCGCTGGTGTACTTGAACAAAGGCTGTTTGTCGACGTCCTGTAGACCCGTCGGCGTGGTGCAGACCCACACGCTCTAGCCACTTCGGCTAGACTAAGCGACACCACGCCCGGGACCATGGCGTCCAGAGGCCAATAGCTCCTATGCGATGTGTTTCATCTGAATTGAAAGAGAGCGACGTCGTTGGAGCGCGTGTATCTTGTATGTAGAATAGTGTATCTTGTATGTAGAATAGTGTTCAATAAGGGGTTTAGGGTTTTCTTTTTATAAAAAACCCATTTCCCATTTTTGCACACTCGCGTATCTTGGAAAGAGAACATATTTGGCATACTCGTGTATCTTGTATGTAGAATAGTGTTCAATAAGGGGTTTAGGGTTTTCCCTTTATTAGAGGGACAAGAGCAATGTGACGAGCAAACGTAACGTGTTGATAGTGAGGCATAACCTTAGAAGGAAGCTAATGGTACCAATATGCAAATCCACTTTTTTAAGGATCTAAAGCTGGAGGATCGACCTCTTTTGGATTCTTTTTATAAAAAACCCATTTTCAATTTTTTTAGTGTCGAAACTCGCGTTTTTTTAAGCAACTACCAAAAGGGATCACCGAAAGCGGAACATCCAAAGGTACGGAAAATAATAGACCACATTATGAGAACATATCACCTGGGTTTGGATATAAAAACAAGTGTAGGCATTTCTAACATTTTATAGAAGTTCATGTCGATTTCGCTGCAAGTGGGTCCGATTTGAACAACGAGTGTCGTATAGTTTGGTCGTGTTTTCTTGGAAAAACACTTTTAGATTCACAATATGTACTTTCTTTAGAGATCTTTGGCGCTTTTTGCTGGAACGGAGTTACGGTTATGTTTAGGTTTAGGTTAGGGTTTACGGTCATGGTTTAGGGTTAGGGTTAGACACAACTAATTCAAAAAAAATCAAAAAATGGGAAACCTTCACGTGGCGTCCTTTTATGTGACCTAGTGAAGGGGTCGCAGCATGGAAAACAAAAAAAATTCTACGCAACAAACAGAATAAACCCAAAGGATCTAGATCTACTAGATGAAGATAGCGAAGTTGATATCCAATCTCTTACCATTGAAGATCAACAAACGCATTTTGTCGGTGCAGGGGTTGGCTAGTCGATCCCCGCAACTAGACTCGTCTAGTCGCGAGGAGATGTATTATCCTCGAGATCCAATCCGATGAAGTGCTGCAACGCGCATCACCTCTGCGGTATACACACGTACAGCTCGATGAAGACGTCCACTCCTTGATCCCGCAAGCGAGGTAGACGTGGCCTTGATGATCTCAGCAACATGACAGTGTGGTGGTGATGATGACGATCTCCGCGAGCAGGGCTTCGCCAAGCCAAGCAAGAGGAGAGGGGGAGGAGGAGGTGGCGCAGTAGCCCCCTAGGGCTAGAGGGGTGCGGCGGCTATGAGGTGGAGATGGTAGTGGTGGCGCAGCCCCCGGGGAGAGGGGTGCGGCTAGGGTTAGGGTGGAGGAGGTGGTGCGGCTAGGGGCTAGGGGCGGCAGCCTTATGGTGTGCCGCACCTCCTCCCCTCACCCCCTTATATAGGTGGAGGGGGAACCCTAGGGCCAGCTGGCCAAGGGGTGGCTTAGCCCCCAAGCCGAGTCCCCCTAGGACTCCTCCTAGGGTTCGGCCGGCTCCCCTCCTAAGCCAACTCGGATTGGCCCATGTGGGCCTTGGGTGGTGTGGCACACCCATGTGCTGGCTGCACCCCCTTGGTCCATGTGGGCCCCGATACAATATGTGGGTCCCACTTCTAGACCCCTCTAGAACATTCCGGAACCTTCCGGTACCCTACTAAAAATCCCGGAACCTTTCTGATACCTCCGGAAACTACTTTCCTTATATGAATCTTATTCTCCGGACTCCTCCGGAACTTCTCGTGACGTCCGGGATCCCATCCGAGACTCCGAATCACTATTCGTTCATCATTTATCTCATCGCAAAACCTATTTTCATCGGAGCGTTAAGTGTGTGACCCTACGGGTTCGGGAATGCATAGACATGATCATATCAATAATTAATAGCGGGACCGGGATGCCCATATTAATTCCTATGTACTCAACAAAGATCTTTATAGATTTAACCACGATGCCAGAGATTCAATTAATCTCATATACGATTCCCTTTGTCTCACGATATTTTACTTGCCCGAGATTTAATCGTTGACATCCCCATATCTAGTTTAATCTCGTTACCGGCAAGTTCTCTTTACTCGTCCATAATATAGGATCCCGGTGATTACATCTTAATCACATGTCTGCAGACCTTTTGATGTATATTACCGAGAAGGCCTGGAGATATCTTCTCTGTCACATGGAGGGATAAATCCCACTCTTGATTCATATCACCCAACAACCCACCGTCGGAGATACCTGAAAGCCACCTTTATAATCACCTAGTTACGAAGTGACGTTTGATGTCCACAAAGTATTCCTCCGGTGAACGGGAGTGATATATTCTCATGGTCTAAGGAAACTATACTTGGCATATTAAAAGTGTTAACAACAAAACTTTGTGACACGATTAATTGTAACACTTTATTATTTGGGTCATGTCCATCAAGTCATTCTCCCAATGACGAGACTCCGTCATCAAGTGACTATAACAAGTCTATAGTTAGGAAACTCTAACTATCTCTTGATCAACGAACTAGTCCTGTAGAGGCTTACTAGGGACTCCTGGTGTTTATATTCTACACATGTATTATGTTTCCATTTAATACAATTATAGTATGGATAATAAACTATTATCATAAACATGAATATGCTTAATAAACCATTTTATTATTGCCTCTAGGGCATATTCCAAACACCTACTACCTAGGAAAAATAAAAAATATGGGGTATGGAAGTTTTTCTCAAAAACCCTTCTTAGAAATGAGCTACGAGGTACAAAGATGTATGGCTTTCGACTCAAATGAGCTAGGGTATGGCCTTTTAACATAGCATAGTTTGTTGGAATGAGACTATGTTTTACACACTCGTGTATCTTGTAGGTAGAATAGTGTTCAATAAGGGGTTTAGGGTTTTCTTTTTATAAAAAAATCCATTTTCCATTTTTTAGTGTCGAAACTCGCTTTTTGTGTGAAGCAACTACCAAAAGGGATCACCGAAAGCGGAACATCGAAAGGTGTAGAAAATAATAGACCACATTATGAGTACACATCACCCTGCGTTTGAAAATAAATCATGCGTAGGTATTTCTAACATTGTATAGAAATTCATGCCGATTTTGCTAGAAGTGGGTACGATTTGAACTACGAGATTCGCACAGTTTGGTCGTGTTTTTCTGGAAAAATCACTTTTAGATCCACAATATGTAGTTTGCTCGTTATTTTTTGTAAAAGTCATTTTTGGATACAAAAGTGGACTATCAACACAATGCGAGGTCGTATGCTAAATCGAAGATGGTTTTTTTGTAAGTAAAATGAACATGTTTGGGACCAATACATCAAATAAATTTTAAAGGTTATATTTTGGTGTGGAAGGTACTTCCCAAAGTCTAATATTCCTATTTTTTTTAAAAAAATTGAGGTATGCTTGGGCTAATATAAGACTTAATACAAATCAGGAATAAAAAAGAGGAAAAAAAATTAAAGGAGCCGACCTAACCTGGGCCGGCCCAGCCAAACCAGCCGGGTTGGCCATTCCCAGCCAGCCCACTCGGCACATGTTTTCTTTCAAGACTAGGCTACGTCGATGACTCATCGTTTTGTTGGGGCTTGGCCCATCCGCATGTAAACACTAATAACAAAAGAGGTAGCAGTTTTCTCACTAGGTATGCTGTGGTCTGATGGCAATGGATGATGGCACAGGTAGTGGTGGTCTTGGGTTCGAAACCCAGGTTTTGCGCTTATTATTTTACTCAGTCACATAGAATAATTGATTGTCCTGGGCGGGTCCCGCGCAGCCGGTGGGCCCAGGTGGGTTCCGCGTGGCAGGTGGGTCCAGGGCAGGTCCTGCATGGTAGTGGGCCCATGTGGGTCCCGCGTGGCAGTGGGGATAGGATGGGTCCATCTTGTCACGTGGCACTAGTGCGGGTCCGACGTGTCAGGTCCGTATGGGTCCAGTACAGGGCCCACATGTCAGCTTGGTGTGGGTCCCATAAGTAAGTTCAGTCAACAAGGACACAAAATTGGTCCAGTAGACATGACACATATGCAAAATTGATGATGTGGCAGTCCAGTCGTATCAGTGCATTCATATGTATAATGTCATAAACGATTTCATCCGATTAATTTACGACGTTTTTTACCCAAATCGTCATAGAAAAATAGGCTTTTGTTCCCCTCAATTGACTTACGACGATTTTGCGTGAAATCGTCATAGATTTATGACGATTTCATCCAGCGTCACTGCCAAAAGGTCACTAGTCAACACATTTCTTGTAGTGGTGAATAGCTGTGGTGCGGCGTTTCGGAGTGCGCAAATAGTCTAGGCCCGACATGGTCCCTTAAACACAACTGATCGTTAGCTGTTAGGACTATGTAGCGCTGGACCCGCAACTTATCCACGTCAACGCGGGACCCACCTCGTATCCACCTGACCGCGTGGGACCCACCTCACCAGAGCTAAACCAGAGGTGCGCCCGTGCCCGCCATTGCTTCCCCTTACCCCATTCTTTCTCTTGTTTTGCGCTTTTTATTTTACTCAGTCACATAGAATAATTGATTGTCCTTGGCGGGTCCTGCGCAGCCGTGGGGCCAGGCGGGTCCTGCGCGGCAGTGGGGCCAATTCGTCCCGCGTGGCAGGCGGGCCCAGGTGGGTTCCGCGTGGCAGTGGGGCCGGGGTGTCCCACATGGCAGGTGGGTCTAGGGCAGGTCCCACATGGTAGTGGGCCCATGTGGGTCCCACGCAGCAGTGGGGCCAGTTGGTCCCGCACGACAGTGGGTCCAGGATGGGTCCATCTTGTCACGTGGCACTAGTGCGGGTCCGACGTGTCAGGTCCGTATGGGTCCAGTACAGGGCCCACATGTCAGCTTGGTGTGGGTCCCATAAGTAAGTTCAGTCAACAAGTCAACGTATGCTTTAGGAAGTGCCACGTAAGCGAAAAAGATGACTGTACACGACACACACACACAAAATTGGTCCAGTAGACATGACACATATGCAAAAATGATGATGTGGCAGTCCAGTCGTATCAGTGCATTCATATGTATAATGTCATGACGATTTAATTTGGTTGTAAATGACTAAAAATAAGGTCATAATCGTTTATGATGATTTCATCCGATTAATTTACGACGTTTTTTACCCAAATCGTCATAGAAAAATAGGCTTTTGTTCCCCTCAATTGACTTACGACGATTTTGCGTGAAATCGTCATAGATTTACGACGATTTCATCCAGTGTCACTGCCAAAAGGTCACTAGTCAACACATTTCTTGTAGTGGTGAATAGCTGTGGTGTGGCGTTTCGGAGTGCGCAAATAGTCTAGGCCTGACATGGTCCCTTAAACACAACTGATCGTTAGCTGTTAGGATTATGTAGCGCTGGACCCGCAACTTATCCACGTCAACGCGGGACCCACCTCGTATCCACCTGACCGCGTGGGACCCACCTCACCAGAGCTAAACCAGAGCTGCGCCCGTGCCCGCCATTGCTTCCCCTTACCCCATTCTTTCTCTTCCCCGGCGATGACGCACGGCAATGAGATGTCGTCCAGCTCCTCCGCCTTGCACTCAAAGTCGCAAGGTTAGATCTCATTTCTTTCCCCGTTCTTTCGCAGCCGTTTGCTCTTATTTCTCCATATTGCGTTTTTTTCTCGTCGAATTTGGGATCTAGGGTTTATGTTACTGTTTACAGATCCTGAAGAAATGTTTTCCATTTCGAGTGGTTGGATGAATAAATTGATAGGCTTGAATTTGAGGGCTACATTGATATGAGCGACGCCGCAACTTGGGAGCTCATTTTGCCGCCGCTTGCTGTGGAGAATTTCAGCTCGGACAGAGGGGCGAACAGAGCCGTGCCGACGGTGAGGAATGCGCGCATTGCTGTACTACCCGCGGAGCCCGAACTGGACGAGGAATTGAAGAAGAAAAAGAAGCTTTTAAGGCAGATGGTCGATTTGCACAAGCACTTATTTTACTTGTTGTTCATCCGTCGTTAGAATGGGCAAAATTCTTTTCAATTAGCAAGGCATGTCAGGGCAGAGGACACGATTTGTGCGCCATGCCAATTTCATCTAACTAAATGAAAGCAGCAATTTGGAATCAGTTAACTAGGCCTGTCAGGCAGAACGGTTTCATTTCTGTTAACTGAATAAAATTAGTAATTTGCCAAATATTGCAGTTCTTCAGTTAACAGATTAACAGAGTGCGTAGCAGTGCAGAGACAGATATCACCCAACATAGACTTTCAGTTCTTCAATGCAATGAAGCATACACAACTTAGTTCTTCAGTTAACAGAGTACATAGTCTTAGATTACAGCAAAACAAAGCATACATAGCGTAATCTAGGTTGTTGTCGCCGCTCTACCCCTACCCTAACACCCAAAATTGGGCTCACCGGAGCACCCGGGGTGTGGCGGCGCCGCTCACTCCGAGTCGGAGCTAAGGTCGAAGTGGCTCTAGTTATCCTCTTCCCGCTTCTTCCGCTTCTCCTCCTCCTGGCGTGATGCTTCGAGACCCTGCTGGTAGCGGAGGTCGTTGAGCTCCTCCTCCTCGAGCTTTGTTGCGCTTCATCACCTCGGTGGTGATCCAGGGAAGGGCATCTTCATCGGTGAAGTCCCGGGGCAGGAGGCTGGCACCTAGTGGGTGGTTCTGCTGCTCCTCCTCCCTCTTCGGTGGCGGCAGCGGTGCGACGGAGGAGCTCCCCGCACCGAAGGAGCTTCCTGCCTCGAAGCGCCGGTCATACTCTTCGACATCACGGTGGAAGAACTTTGGCGGCGGCGTGAGGCCGCGGTTGGTCCACTTGCGTGAGCCGCGCTTCCGACCGGCGTCGAAGGCCACCCGCCGCTGCCGCTCCTTGTCGGAGCAGTTTCCACCACCGCGAGGGCTCGGGGAATGGCCATTTCCACCACCACCGCGAGAGATTGAACCCCAACGCCTCCACATCGTCGTTCGGAGGTGCCGGATCTGTAGACGTAGGGGTGGTTTTGCTCGCCGACGGCGAGCGTGTGGGAGCGGAGGCGGCACTGCCGGTCGGATCTGAGTGGGGAATAGCTAGGGTGCGACGTCTTTCCGTGGATAAGAAGGGAAGCTGCGGTCGGAAAAAAAAAAAAGTTAGTCGTTGGGCCGTGGCATTACGATGAAAACGAAGCCGAAATGAGATATGGCCCTAATATGCGAGGCCCACGTTAGTTGGTTAGCCCGGCATAACGAAATAAATTGTGTAATATACAGGATCCAGTCGGACTTGATCGTGCAATAAACTTCAGTTTTATTTTTTCTGCTCTCACTATAGAACAATTTTCTTGAGGTTTAAAGCGGTCGAAAATAGGAACACGAATTTTACAAGAACATTTTCGCACGAAAATAACGACATATATTAATAAGTCCACGACATTACATAGATAAATAAAATGCAAAATAAGTCAACGGCACGGCCCACATTACATAGACACGATAAAAGTAAAATATGATAAACGAACAACGACGATGGCCTAACGATAGACACATCGTCATTGGCCCCCCAACATGGAGACGTTTTCACTCCTCGTCGTCATCGGCTGGCATGTTGTAGGGGAGGGAGTGCATGGCATTCTCGGTGGGGAAGCTGCTGTCGAGATCGGTGTAGAAGTTGTAGGTGGTGAATGCGATAAACTCGCACCCACAGTAGAAGACCTGGCCGAGGAGGTGATACATGTCGAACGGGTTGGTGAAGTGGGCAATGAGGCCACTTCCTCCGAGGCGAGCCTCGTCGATGGTGAACATCACCGGAGAGCCCCGAGGTAAGTGGCGGTAACTGGCACTAAGGAAGAAGGTCGCAAACTCCAGTGGACCCCTCCAGCGAGACTAGGGATGGCACCCGCAGGGTATGGGTGCGGGTGGAGTCATCCCATACCCTTACCCGTGCCTCCCAAGTTTGCCCATTACCCGTACCCATACCCGTAAGCGGGTACAAGTTTTTCCCATACCCTTCACCTGACAGGGTAAAGGGATATCCGCGGGTAAAAATACCCGTATTTTGAACAAATATCAATTGAGCCAAAAAAAAACTGAGATAATGTGACAATACATAGTTATAAACAAAAACATGTAGTCTACACTATTAAATTAATAAACTCAATCCTCGTATGGAGAGACGCGTAGCAACGACGCAGCGTATCTGTGTATGGCAGGCAGCGATTACCTACTAGGGATTTAATCTAGCGTCATTTACTCCTTTAGATCACCGGATTATGGGACGGAATTGAAGCTTGTACGTATACCATCTCGATCGATTGTGGCTCTCCTCGAGTTGACATGCCTAGTGCCTATGCGGAATTAGAAAATTATGTTAGATTTAATTAGAATAAGCCCCAATTGACAGAATTTATATGGGTACAAGGGCACGCGGGTGTGGGTTATGCAATCTCATGCCCGTACCCGCTCTGCCCGATGGGTACAAGATTTCCCTATTTATATACCCATGGGTATTTCGTAGTCCCAAACCCTTACCCTAATAGGGTTTTTACCCGCAGGGTCCCAGGGTATAGGGTACCCATTGCCATCCCTAAGCGAGAGATGGCCCACACTCGGAGTGTGTGCTCAACGATGACCCCGGCGAGGTACTCCCTCTTGGCCACGGTGCGGGGCAGACGGTACGTCGGCCCGTTGAACTGCCTAGTGTCGCTTGGATGTGTATGGTGAGTGCTTGGTGCTTGTGAGGGCAGAGGAAGATGAGTGCTAGAGGTTGACGAGAGGTGGGGTTAAATAGGGGCCATGGTGCATGCCGTTTGCCCTTCGCCGTGACAATAATGGCATCTGTAATTTGACTTCGGGACTTCATCGCGTGGAACGCGGTCGGGCACGCATGACATTACGCCGGCTCGTGGAACGGGGCTGAGCATACCGTTCAGACTGCATCGATACAGTGAGTGATGTCGCGTCTGAATAATAGCGTGGATGCGACGCTTTAGTGCATCTAGGGCGAACATGGCTACGTCGAGGGGTGGCTGAGCATGCATGCATGGAGCATCCGTGAACGGGCCCGCTGGTCGTGAATGCATGAAAAGTCATCGCAGTGTACGTCGTGGCTGCGCGCATGCATGGCACACTGACGCCGCGAACGCACACGACTCCAACCAATCACGGTGCAGAACGAGGCTCCCACGGATCGTGAGTTGAAGAGCTAATCGTGACTGTCAATGCGATCCAACGGCCCGGAGCCTGCCCGAAACCTGCCCGTGGAATTCCTTCTAGAAGACCTGATCTGACGGCCGCAGGGAGGCGCCAGGGTATGGTCGAACGATCATAGTTAGGCGCTAGGGTTAGCGGGGTTATGGCGGGGTTTTGAGATTTTGACCAACATTCAAATGAGCATAACTAATTAAAAAAATCGTAAAAATGAAAACCCAGCGCATATAGTCGTTTTTCGTAACATAGTTACAATAAAAAAATATAAACTTGTATTTTGAGTCGGTCAACGTTCTTTTGCGACGGTTTACCAAACATTGAAATGAGCACAACTACTTCAAAATAATCGTAAAAATATAAAACCAGCACACATTGTCGTATTATGTGACATAGTTTCGATAAAAAATCATAAACATGGTCTATGTTTATTTGTATGAAAAAACCTTCACACAACTCAGCTACTTCGAACGATGTTGCAGAGAGTTCAAGTCAAGTGAGAGGGTTTAGAGTTATCAAAATTCAAAAAAATATCAAGAAAATCGCCAAAGCTTCATTTCAGAGTGACTAAGAAGGATCTGCACTTAGTTTTACATTTTCATATTTTAAACTTGTTTTGGAGATGGTCAACGTGGGTTTGACCAAACATTCAAATGAGTATAACTAATTCAAAAAATTGAAAAATACAAAACTAGCACACATTGTCGTATTATGTGACATAGTTTCGATAAAAAATAATAAACATGGTCTATGTTTATTTGTATGAAAAAACCTTAACACAACTCAGCTACTTCGATGTTGGAGAGAGTTCAAGTCAAGTGAGAGGGTTTAGAGTTATCAAAATTCAAAAAATATCAAGAAAATCTCCAAAGCTTCATTTTAGAGTGACTAAGAAGGATATGCACTTAGTTTTTCGTTTTCATATTTTAAACTTGTTTTGGAGATGGTCAACGTGGGTTTGACGAGACATTCAAATGAGTATAACTAATTCAAAAAAAATGAAAAAATACAAAACCGGCGCACATTGTCGTATTATGTGACATAGTTTCAATGAAAAATTATTTGGCTAATTTAGACAAGATCGAAAAAAACTTGCTCACAAATGGGGTTGTTTACCCTAGCTTTTGAGCTCATTTGGAGCACATTTCTCATGACTGTGAGTTTTACTATGTAAAAGTCTAAAACATATCAGATTGATGACCTAAGGTTTATAACAGTATAGAAAACATTGAAACATCATACTACAGTGTTCAAATGTTAGTTCAAATTCAAATTCTGCCTCAAATTTCACATCAAAGTACAAATAACATTATTACATCTTTCAAGTTTCCATGAATCAAAGTGCAAATAGCATTATTACACCACAAGTGTTTTCATGAAGGCGCCTCAAATGTTTCACTTGTTCCTACCTCTCGATTTCTTCTTCGTCGGCATTCTTGATTCTATGCCGAGAAGTTTACACATGCTCTTGGTTCTCTTTGCTTCTTCCATAATAGGAGTACCGACAACACTTCTTCTTCTTACATGTTCAGTTTGCACCTCAGCTTCGGGAACATGTTCAGGTTGCACCTCAGCATCCAGAACAGGTTCAGGTTGCACCTCAGCTGGTTCAGGTTGCACCTCAGCATCCAGAACAGGTTCAGGTTGCACCCCAGCTTCCAGAATAGGTTCAGTTTGCAGAACATGTTCAGTTTGCACTGTTTCATCACAACTGAACGAAATATGTACACTTCTTTTTTTCTACATCCGCCAACTCTTGTCTTCTTCGTTGGCCAGCAATCTTCAACAACAAGGAGCTGAGCAGCAGGTTTTCGTTTTCTACTGAGAAATAAAGCATGTCATTTTGTTAGAAAATGAAAAAAGTGTTTGACATGAGAAAAAACATCTAGTAGCGATGGCTACTACGAGAAGGGTAGATAGCATGTTTCTCTCATGCGCCGGATAAAATAAAAGTGCGGGCGTGCCAGTGTACCGTAGTACACAAGAAAATGATAGGGAAGAGAGTATTTACTAATCTCTCTTGGAGAAACAAAGTACAAGATTCCTAATACAAATGCGCTCCGTGGCCTGCTTGTGTGGCCAGCCTGACTATGGCGACTGTGATCTCCTGGTTCCCGAGGCCTCGAAAGGCACCCGGTTAATTACTCCCACGGGTTACGCCACGAGACACCTCCGATTAAGCTGTGTGGTCGTCTTCATCGTCTTCGCTTCGTGTGCTCCATGCATGGTGTGGTGGTGATGTGTGTGCGGGCAGCGACGTAGCCCGTGTCCTCGTCGGTACACGTGTCGCTAAAAGCGTGGCCTTTGCTCCGGCCACGCCCGCCCTCACCATCGTGCCCCGTCGGTCTTGATGGCGTTGACGTAGTTGTAGTTGAACAAGCATGGATCCGCTAAGCTCGGACTTCTTGACGACCAACAACCTCGTCGGGGTGCGCAAGGGGTATGCCTCGCGGGAGTAAGTTGTTGATGGCGGAGATCAAGTCGGCATGGCCGATGTGGTCGGCATCCCATCTTGACGTGATGCCAAGTTCATGGCTGTCAGCGTAGACAAGGATGCCATCTCACGGCTCGTGTAGGAGTGGGGGTGAAAGTGCATGGTTGCTCCCATGCATGGTTTTGGTAATTAATGACAATCTCTATGGACTAATGTTTAAATTGAGCTATGTTTATAGGTGTGTCCATTTGCGTTGCTTGATCTCCATATTTGGAATCAAGGCTAAGGGAAGAAAAAGAAGAAGAGTTTGTGTTGATCAAGGCTAAGTGCGTGTTGATCAACACTCAAGTCCAAGTGAAGATATGTCGAAGGTTGCTTCTCCCATCTTGGTGTATGCGGGAGCAACATGTGAATCTTCACCGAAGCGCAATCGAGGAAGGTGGTGCATCTTGAGGAGACGAAGATCGTCTTCATCGACCTGAAGTGGTTTAAGCGCAAGGCAAAGGTATGATCTTGATAGAGTTTCTATTTTACCGGTCTCATATTGTTTAGTGAGAGACCGGATTATAGGATAGGTAACCGTACTATCAAGAGGGGCTCTCGACCGAATATCGTGATCGTATCGTCGTAGAGAGCATAAACCTTTGCATCCATGCAATCATCTTTATTGGTTCTTATTTGTCTCTTATCGTGGTGTGGTCTTGGTGCTTGTCATGCTCGTCATGACAAGGCCAAGTTCACCGAAAACGGTTTTCATATGCGTCCCCTATTGCGTTTTCGGTGGTGGAGTTTTTACTGGTTCATCCGTTTGGAAGGTTTCACCTCTCCAACCCTTTGCACAATATCCCTTGCTTGTTTCAATATTTTTGTAGTGTAAGCTCTTGTCGTCCTCTTTCCAACAAAATTGGATTCACTCGATTCGGAGCTTCCACGCAAAAGTTATTCAGTTTCTGGTTTCGGCTGTTTTTCAGTAACCGGAAGTACCGGCCACGCGGGCGGTACTACCGCTCGGAACTTCCGGAGCTACTTCCGGAGCCCAGTACCGCTTACGAAAGTTCGGTTCTGGACTCAAACGGAAGTAGCACCGGAAGTAGTACCGGAACTTCCGCTAAACCGGAAGTACCGGTCCTCCCAGCGGTACTACCGCTCGGAACTTCCGGAGCTACTTCCGGAACCCAGTACCGCTTACGAAAGTTCGGTTCTGGAGTTCAACGGAAGTAGCACCGGAAGTAGTACCGGTACTACCGCTAAACCGGAACTACCGGTCCTTTTTCCGGTACTACCGGCCTTGCGGGTGTTCTCTCTTGCCGTTGGTGGTTTATTTTGGATGGGCCGGAAGTACCGCCCTTTGGGCCGGTACTACTAGCCCTGCGGGAGTCTGAACCCAACGGCCAGATTCCCAGGGCATCTTTTAAGTGCCCCTTCTTCCCCCTTTTGGTTTTAACTCTTCTTCCAATCTTTTTAATCTCTTTAAGCTCTCACTCCTCCATTGTTGCACATCCTTGTGAGCTTGATTCCTCTCAATCCCTCCAATGATTCTTGCCCAACCTTAGGGATTCAAGAGAGGAGATCTAGATATACCATTCCACCAATCAAAATCTCCTCTAAGTGAGGGGAACCTAGTGGATCTAGATTTTGGGGTTGCTTTGTGTTCATCCCCTTTTGTTCTTCCTCTCTTATTCCCCCAAAGCAGTTGTTGCTTGGTTGGAATTTGAGAGTGAAGGACTTGACCATTTTGTGTGTTTTTGCCTCTTGTATTAGTTGCATCGGGTTGCTCTCTCCATGGTGATACGTGAAGTTGAAGGTTGAGAAGCTTGTTACTCTTGGGTGTATTGTGTTCCCAAGAGCTTTGTGCCTCTTGGGTGCATTGTGTACCCTAGACGGTTTGGAGGTGCCGCGAAGAGTTCGAGTTGTGAAGCTTCGGCATGAGTTTGGGAGCCCCCAATTGAGTTGTGGGTGTGTGCCCCAAGGAAGTTGTAAAAGGGCTCCGGAATCCGCCTCGAAGGATTCCGATAGTGGAAGGTGAACTAATCCCTTGGGTGAGGTTCATCGGAGAATAGGGTAAGGCCTTTGTGTCATCTTGAGTAGGCCTCTTGTGGCGAGATCACACCCCTCCAACGAGACGTACTCACTTAACAAGGAGGAACTCGGAAATACATCCTCGTCTCCGCGTGTCTCAGTTATCTCTATAGCCGAGTTTTTACTTATGCACTTTACATTGTGATAGCCTTCATGCTTAAAGTTTATATCTTGCTATCACCTTGTTGATTGCCTTGCTTAGCATAAGTCGTTGGTACACATAGGTGAGCCTAGTAATTTAGATTATTGGCTTGTTAATTTAAACACCTAGTTTTATTCCGTAATTATCAAGCTCATAAATAGAAAAAGTGTTAATCGCATATTCACCCTACTCTAGGCGACATCTCGAACATAGCTTGTTTTTCAAGGGGTCTGTCAGCGTAGAAATGGATGCCATCTCACGGCTCGTGTAGGAGTGGGGGGTCGTCGTCTCGCCTCAGTTCGATGGTCACCCGCCTAGCGCCACCTCCGTGTAGGTGGCGGCGCAAGTGTGCCCGTCCTGTCTCTCAGGTTGGTGGTGATCGGGGTTGGAGTCTGAGTGCAACGTCTTAGACGGACGTTGCGCCGTGTCATGCAATGCTAGTGCACTGATGGCATTGGCTTGGTCGAGCCACACACACATGCATGGCCGATGCATGCACCTACGCATTAGCTCACGTGCCTACTCCCTTCCTCTTTCCTCTCGCAGTGTATACGAGGCCAACGGCACGTTACACGCTGGCGGCCTCGGCGTCATCACGGTTCACGGCTGCACCAAAGACAGTGGCGCGCCATGAGACTGCAGTCCCGGCACCCTTGCCATTTTACGTGCTTGTGGTGGCTGCACCACGCTGGGATGCACTCCGGTTCGTGGCGTCGATGACGCCGAACTGAACGCCGGCAGCCACGCCAAGGTCGTCGTTGAGGTGTAGCTGATGTTGGACAGTTGGACGTCTCGTCGGCACCCTCGATGTTGTCGCGGCGATGAAAATGGCACCAAGCTGCAGGCCTCCCGTGAATATGGAGATGACGGGGATGGCCTGCCGGCGGCCTCAGCGTCGTTGCGGAGACGGAGATGATGCCAGGCTGCTCGCCACCAGCCACGGTGACGATGTCGTGGAAGTAGAGGTGTTCCCAGACAGCACGTCGGCTGCTCCTACGACAACGCCGTCGAGAAGGAGATGGCGCCGGGTTGCACGCCGGCAGCCCCGATGATGCCGTGGAAGTAGAGATGTCACCGGGCAGCACGCCGGCTCCTCCGATGACAACGCCGTCGAGATGAAGATGGAGCCGGGCTGCACGCCGGCAGCCCCTATGACGATGTCGTGGAAGTAGAGATGTCACCGGGCAGGGCAGCACGCCGGCTATACCGGCGATAACGCCGTCGAGGTGGAGGTGATGCCGGTCTGCGCGCCGGCAGCCGTACGTAGCGACCACGGCGTCGTCTTGGTGGCGAGGAAGATAGCGAACGGGCGCTGGCTATTCCTCCGGCGCCTTCATGGCGACGCGCCGGCAGATCGGCCGCACCATGTCACCATGGATCGGAAGCGTGCGTGTGCATGTTGGAGAGAGAGGAAGAGAGAAAGAGAGAGATGATCAACCATAATTCTCACCATTAGGCAACGCCATCTTCTCCTCCATGGCCTCCTTCCTCCTGATCGATGCTTATATGTGTATGGTATTTGGAGATTTGTAGATGGGTTGGCTGTGAGAAATATATGTAGAGATTGGATGGATTCTGTACGTGGGATTATATGTATGGCTTGCTTGAGAACAGATGGATGAATCTGTGCTTGTTTTCCTTCCGTTGAGAGCTCCGAGTCCTTCTTTCTTTCTGGCTGGGCGGGGCGTGCATTTTATAGGCAGCAGGGGTGCGAGGATAGCGACGTCCTCCGTGATCTTCTGCGTCGTTGGGCGTGGCGAGTATATCTTCTCCCCGGCCGGCCGGCCACGCGATCTTCTAGCGAAAGAAAAGCTGGTAGTTTGCGCTTCCTGCGCGTGGTGACTTATCTGATCACCTTGCCGAACAGGAAACCATCCATACGTGTTCTGAACATGTATACGTACATCCATGCACCAAATATCTTGTACATTATCTTTGCTTCACGCATGACGCCGGCGCATGTGCTTGGACATGGCTCACGTCCTGTATGCATGCATGTGAATCGATCAAATGGAAATAGCTAGCTATACCCCAAGTACATGTTTGCGTACTAGGCTGTTAGCTCAATCTTTGCACTCATCAACATGTCACCATGTATAAAGGTCAGGCTTCGTACAATTCTGCATCGAACAAAAAGCAACAAGGAAAATTACAACACAAACATCGACTTACGGTGGCCTTTCAGGAGTGTAACGTCATTTGGTAGATCCAACTCGGTGCCCAAGTTCCTCGCAAAGCTTGCATCTATTTTTGTTACCTTTTTGGGACCTTTTTGGCTTGTCATCTTTTTTTGCATTCTTACTACTCCCACATTTCTCAAACCATGCCTTGTACCTACTCTGTTTTGGTATGCCGACTTTTCTTCTTGTTAGAGGAGGACACAAGGAAAATTCAATATCCACTTCAGGCCACTGAGACTGGTCTGTAAGTGGTGGAATTAATGTTGCATATATAGCCTTGAATTTTGCTATTGAGTAATATTCATGCAAATATGGGTGCATGTTTAACTTTGGTTTGGAGGCCAAGAAAAGTATGGCATGCTCACGTGGCTTCCTAGTGTGTTGCCACTCGAGGCAAGTGCATTCATGCACTTCAGTGTCCACAACATGCCTCCTGCCAGTTTTGGTATCTCTAATTTCAGCACCCCACAATGAAGATCTCTCAACACATAAATGTGCAAGATTTCTGCTCCTATTATGACAACCTGTTGTACCACTGCCGGCAGCTTATCCCCTTGCAGAACATCACCAATCCTTCTTCTCAATTCCCACAAGTGCATGATCATGATCCTGATTTGTTCAACCATGTCATGCAAAGGCAAGTATTTTAACCCCTTCACCTTGTTGTTAAAACTTTCTGCCAAGTTATTGTTTATATGATCACACTTGATGGCAGTATTAAATCCTGACCTATACCATAATAGAGAATGGTGGGCTTGCAGCCATATACCAAAATCATTCTCGCTACATGCTTTCATTATCTTACCAAGATGATATGGATGTGTCTCGGTAGTGTAAGATCTTGCTGCCGGCCACATGCGCCCAAATTGATCCACTCTGAATATTTTGATCAAATTCATGCACATATGGCCGGAGCACTCTCTCTGCTCAGCATGGGGAAACACAATCTTGACTGCATTTTCTAGCCCTTTACATGCATCTGTGTGGACTCCCAAAGGTGAAACCGGCCCTAAGCATCGTTTCAACTGCATCATAAACCATGTCCATGAAGCCTCTGTCTCTGACTAAAACATTTCCTATAGCAATAGGGAACATCCAGTTATGTCCATCTAGAGCATTGCATGCTGCCAATTGACCATTCCACTTTCTAGTTAAAAAAGAGGATTCTATGCTTAAATATGGACGACAACCTGCTTTGAAGCCATTGATGCAAGGCTTTAATGCCATAAAAACTTAGATAAATAGACCTTGCCATCCTCTATTACCTCAGTATCAATCTCCACAACACTGCCAGGTGACCTTTTCTCAAGCTCTGCTTCAAAGCTGAAAAGCATCCTAAATGTATTTGCCCAATCACCATATCACTACTAGGGAAAGGCCTATTAGTGGCGCACCTTTTTGGAATTCTGTGGTGCATCCTGGAAAAAGTGGGATGCGCCACAGAATTCTCGCCACTAAATTATATTTTTGTGGCGCACGCCGGTGGTGCGCCACAGAAATGCCAAGATTCTGTGGCGCATCCCACTACCGTGCGCCACAGAAATATTTCAGTGGCGCATCCTACTACCGTGCGCCATAGAATTTGATTTGAATTTCAAAAAAAATGGGCGGCCAGATCTAGATCCAGATCTGGATCAAGATCTAGCCGCCGGAATTTCATCGGAGCTCGTCGGAGGCCGTGTTGCCGTGGGTGGAGGATGGGGGTCGCCGGAGATGGTGGAGGAGGAGAAGGATGTCGCCGGAGGAGGTCGCCGGGGTGGAGAAGGAGGTCGCCGGAGGTGGAGGTGGAGGTCACCGGAGGTGGAGGTGGAGGTCGCCGGAGGTGGAGGTGGAGGTGGAGGAGGAGGTCGTCGGGGTGGAGGAGGAGGTCGCCGGAGGTGGAGGAGGTCGCCGTGGTGGAGGAGGAGGTCGCCGGAGGTGGAGGAGGTCGCCGGGGTGGAGGAGGAGGTCGCCGGGGTGGTGGAGGAGGTCGCCGGAGGTGGAGGAGGAGGAGGAGGAGGAGGAGGAGGAGGAGGAGGAGGAGGAGGAGGAGAGAAGATGTGGAGGAGAGGAGAGGAGAGGAGGAGGAGGAGAGAAGATGTGGAGGAGAGGAGAAGGAGGAGGGAGGAGAAGGGGAGAGGAGAAGGGGAAAGGAGAAGTGGAGGAGAGAAGGAGAGAAGGGGAGAGGAGAAATGGAGGGAGAAGGGGGCGCCGGCGGGATTCAAAATTTGAATCCCACAATTCTGTGGCGCATGGGCTACATATGCGCCACAGAATTGTCTTTTTTATTTTTTTATTTTGCTGGAAAATTCTTCTGTGGCCATAACTTTTTTTCGTTGGAATTTGAGAATCTGAAAAAAGTCCAACCGGGTAAACCCGGGTGAGGACGGTTCCGAAACTTTCTCTAGTTTTTTTTGAGGTATTAAACACATTTTTTCGACGTCGTATGCAAAAGTTATGCCCGATTGAATATTTGTTCACCTACTTTTGGAAAAAAGTCAAAATGTGTATTTTTTTTATTTTTCCTAACAACTAGACCCTAAACCTTCCCTATATCTACAAGGATTTTATTTTTTGAATTTTTTTATCATTTTCTTTCACTTGGTGCAAAACTGAAAAGGCGATCCACTGGGGGGGTGGCATCTGTTTTCAAAAAACATGCGCCACAGAAACGACACTTTCTGTGGCGCATGGGTCTAGATGCGTCACAGAAAGCCACATTTCTGTGGCGCATCTAGACCCATGCGCCACAGAAAGGGCACCCACCCAATCATTGGTGACGGGGACACCATATTTCTGTGGCGCATGGGTCTAGATGCACCACAGAAATGTGACTTTCTATGGCGCATGGAGCAAGGTGCGCCACAGAAATGTAGATTTCTGTGACGCATGTCCTCCAGGTGCGCCACAGAATGTCTTTTTTTAGTGGCGCATGTCCTACAGGTGCGCCACAGAAATGTAGAATTTAGTGGCGCACGCCAAGAGGTGCACCACAAAAATTTGTTTAGTGGCACATGCAATATTGGTGCGCCACAGAAAGAATTCCACCTATAGCTAGTTTTCTAGTAGTGTATAATTCTTTCATTGCCTTTTGTTTTTCCTTCCACACTGTGGTATATTTCATGACAATTGGGTAGTCCTTTTCCAAGTCTGTTTTAAGCTTATTTGCTGTAGTGTTTGGTGTCTTGGCTAAAATAGGAGTAATCTTTTTTGCAACCCAAGCCTGTGATGTCATTGTGGTTGCTCTCTGTGAACTAGTAATGCAAGTATGTAGATATGGGATTTGATTAACTCTGATGGTACTTCCATCAGGCTGCAGTCTAGTAGAAATGTACCATTTGCAAGGCCTGGCGCTTCATCAAAACCTCTGCACCTCGCATAAAACTTCTTTTTATTAGTCCACTTGGTTTTGGCGTCAAACTCCTTCTTGATTGCATAAGTTTTGAAACACATTCTAAACTCTTCTATGTTTGGAAACAACTTTCCCACAACAATTACAGGGTTTTCTTTATCATACACAGTTACCAGCTCATCATCATGCGCATCATGTACATCAACTGCAGCTTGTTGCATCAACTCTTCATCCACGTCTTCAAAAACATTTCTGTTAGCATCAGCAGTGTCACTTCTATCATCACTCGCCATCTCCCTCTCCTTATCTCTTTCATCTACTGGAAATCCAGAGGCCATCTCAGTGTCTTCCATTGGTGCTATAACCAAATCAGTAGTGTCAGCTAATCTATACCTAAAAATAAAAGCGTTAAGGCTTCCGCGGTTTGGTTTGGTACGTCATTAGACTTTCCCCTAAAATTGTACATAATTACCCAACTACGCCACTCGTAAGTAAAAAAAAAGTTTGTTCAAATTATATGCGTCATGTCGCACGCCGCCGGCTCCTTTCCTTTTCGTACATGTTTCTCGTGCCAGTTGGGTTCCTTCCCTATTTACGTATCTGTTCGTATATATGTCCTACGCCTATCCTGCGGCGGAATCCGTCCTCGATTTCCGCCATCGTCGCAGGCCGTCGACACGAAGTCGTCGTCGCAAACATAGCTTCTTATCGCCGTTCTCGTCGAAGTGCCGGCGACAGACTGGTTCACGAGATACATGGCCTTCTGCTGGCAGTCTTGATCTGAGTCCGACAACGAGGAATCAACCTTTTCGATCCAGGGGTAGCTCGACCTTCTCGATCCTCGGCTGAGCGGCATGCACCGATGACGAGCTTATTGACTTCGTGCTGCCCCCGCGAGAGCGTCATCTGGTTTCATGTGGTTTTTGGTGGTTCGATCTTTGAGCACCTCAGTTTGTCGCCGCCGATGGCACCGTGAGCCGCATTGAGACCGCCGACGAGGGATTTCGTGCAAGCAGGCGGCGTGTGACGGAAGAAGCAGAGAGAAGAGGAAAGGAGCAGTTCCGCTCCAGGCTCCGGACGAACCATGGCCGGACCTGCACAGGGGCAAGAGGTAATCACACGTCAGTGGCAGGGGCTTACGGCGAGCTGAGACGCCGAAGGATGTGCGGCGACGATGCTTGAGGATAGCGAGGACTTCACACAAAGCGCAGGCGGCCAGTTGGTTCATGTGCAAGCGCCGCCGTCCCTTGCAGGCACTGTCGTCCCTGTGGAATTGTCTTATTCCCCAAAGTCTTGCTGAACCTGGTAGTACTTCTGCTTTTGCTATGTCTTGCTGCTATATAAATATCATGTGCTGTTGGGTATAAATTCCGGCCTAATTTCTTTCCAACTTCCCATCACAGTGGGCTGGTTCTTGCGAGTGCAGGCAAAGCATACACGATCGATGATGCGTTCAGTGCAGAGTCCATGCAATGGCGTGTGCTACCTTTAGACATAGCTACAGACATCGGTGCTATACGCAGAATTTATGGAAGAGATCATGTCAAACCTTACAGAGTGCAAAATTGGCATGTCAACTCGGCTTGAATAATTTCCATCAAGGATGTGAAACTATGGTTCAGAAAAATTTGTGTTTGAAAAAAAAAGATTAAAATTAAGCAAGAGGCATAGACATTTGGCCAGTTGGGGAGTTCGTTGTTTTATTTGGGAATGATTTTTGTGCAAATATGTATTATTCCAAACAAATACGACATATTGTCTTTAATTACAAGAGTGGGAGGTCTGTCACGCTCTGCCGCACATTTGGGCACCTCTCGAGGTTATTTCGCCTCTTCCTAAATATGAATCTTGACAAGGTATATCTCTCATCTCACCAACCTATAATATCATGCTTTGGTTACACTGATGTGTTTAATTCTCAAATTTGTTAGTTGTTCTAAAAAATATTGGATTAGTAGGTGATGAACCTGTTCATATTCTCATGATCACCAAATATATGGTCCTTTGCAAAGATTTATTTTCTTCCGTTGCAACGCACGGGCATATTTGCTAGTTCTACTGAATGCACCTGCATCAGCATCTGCCCCTCAGCTAAAACTGTTACCTCGGTACGTATGGGCACTACCTGGGTCCTCTGTGAAGCTCAAACATCATCTAACATCTGTGAAGCCAACTTTGAGGGCACATATCCAACATTTGAATCTGATTTCAGATCAACGAGCTCTGCCTGAAAAGTAACCTCTTTGCTTGTCCAGCCATCTTGCCGATCAATTTCTTCAACCATCTCTTCTCCATTCTCAATTCTCACATACTCGCCCTTTCAATTATCAAACCGTAACAATGCTACTTCTTGCTCTGGACCCGAAAGAACACTCTCTCCAATTTTCTTCACCACATTCTTCACGGCATTATCTTCCAAAATCTACAACTCTTGGGGATCAATCTCTGAAAATTCGACCTCCCATCTCACTAATGTATCTTTCTCGATGCTCCATATGCTACCATCACCTAGAATCGCCTTAGATACAAAGAATTTGACAGTGAATTGAAAGTTCCTCCGATAGCATCTCCTCTGTTTTAAATGGCGGCGGGACGTGTGAGGTAGCGGAATCGGAACCAAATCGCATACAAGTCTAGATAAAGAGATGCATCGAATTCAAATCCAAACAAAAGGGGATACATTTACCTATTTGGAGTAGTCTAGCCCCTCCCCTCGTGGTCCATCTCCTTGCCCCTCGTTCAGCACACCGCCCACGAGAAAGCTGGGTCACGAATCGGGCTGAGGCGACTAGGATCAGATCCCAATCAAAAACGAGCCGCCGCCTAGAACAAACTGGTCGACGCCGCCGAGAAAAAATTGGCCGCCACCACCGTCGGAGAAGAAGGGGACGGTGGGGAACGGTCGGGCAGGGGCGGCACGGACAGCTTAAAGATCCAGTCGGCGGGCAAATACTTGGGACCCACCTGCCCGAATAACTAATTGTCCCTTAAATCAAAATCTATGAGCACAGCTAATTTATTCGACAACGTGACGACCGTTTAATCAACTATGTCGTGTTCTGGCTATTTTGACCGTCCGAAACGTCGTATACGAGCTGTTTCTTTGAACAATATCGCGTTTTCTACCATTTGCTAGAAAAACGTCGCATGGGAGCTATTCGCCCGTCGTAGGCTCGGCGCCGGCGTACGGGGACGCGCTGGTGCTTAGTCGGCACGCTCTTCACCAGGCCGCTCGGAATGGTGAACGTGCTGCTCCACACCAAGCTGTCCGTGCAGCGACCCGCGGTGGGATTTTTTTTTTCTTTTTTGTTTCATGTGGGAATTCGGGAAGAAGCTTTGTGTGGATGGTTTTTTCATCGGGGCCTTTTCTGCAAAATAATGCATTGGTGAGACTTGTGAAAAGCGTGACACGTCAGCCAATACGTACCTCTGCCATCTACTAGTGACCTAGATGAGCCTCCATGCGTATTTTAGGACCGTAAATTGTGTATCACGATGTACGGTGACCACAGCGGGTAATCGAGTCAAGTTCAATGACCAACGATGGAATTTACTCCAAAAAAAAATCATGCCTTCGGGTGTCTTTTCTCAACAACAACAAAAAGAAAAACCCTTCTCATTAGATTTTTTTTGTTCTCTCGCCTGGCAACGCTGTAGTGTGTTGAGCATATCAAGGGGAGGCGGAGGTCCTCGTACCTCTTCCCAACCTTGGTTCTGCACTGGGGTTTTCGGTGTTAGGGTTTCGTTCCATTACACATAATTTCTAGATTAGTTTTTCGCTGGTTTGTTAGCATGAGTATGTGCAAAGACCAAACGCAGATTGGAGCGAACCATGATGAAGTGTCAAGTTGATGGATAAAGAAGGGGTAACAAAGGGGGATCTAAATGATGTGGTTATTCCGGAAGAAGATCAACCACCGAAGAACGGAACCCGGTGGCTCCATGGCTGGCAATTGCTAGGTTCATACGGAAACTAAGTTTAGCCACTTTCAAGTGCTATTGTTGCCAATCCGTTGAGTCTTTCTTGTACTATAGTGGAACGCAAGTAAGACTTCAGACAATATTTATTAAGAGTCGGAGCATCTAAGAAAATTGTATCTATGCCGGTGACTTGGTTCAATCTTGTCATAAAAGGAAAACTCCCACCATTGTCTTGAAACTTGACTTCCAAAAAACTTTCGACTATGTGTCATGGGACGCTCTTCGACAGATTATGGCTACCAAATGGTTCCCTGACCTTTGGTGCCCATGGATCTCCACCCTTAACAATTCAGTCGGTGTGCGGTCTTGCTTAACGACACTTTGGGATCTTGGATCCAACGTCACCACGGCCTTCGACAAGGTGCCACATTGTCTCCCTTCCTTTTGACACGGCTCCAGACGTCCTTCAACAACTTTTCCTTCAAGCACTTTCGCTCCCATTCACTTTAAACCCTGACTGAGCTACCTCTATGGCCTCGGTCCTAGGCTTCCAAGTTTCATACTTTCCGCAAAAGTACCAGGGCTTACCTCTCTCCACCTATAAGCTTCGCATCTCCGCCTTCTTCTTCCTGATACAAAAAAATCGACAAGCGGTTGGATGGTTAGCAAACAATTCTTTTTTCGGTGGCCGCATTGTGCTTCTAGCCTCTGTCCTTCATGATGTTCCAACCTATGATATGTGTGTCATCATGCTTCTCATTGGTATCATTCAATAGATTGAAAAATGGCCCCAAGTTTTTTTTTTGGAACGGTTAAGATCAGGTTCCGGAAACTATCGGTGATGGATCCGTAAGCGACCGACATTAGTAAGTTGAGGTGCACGGGTCTTAGCGGGTAAAGGAATATTGCTCGAGTAGTGCATGCTTGGTTCTTGTCGAGCCTGTCGGAGTACCGCTTTTAAGAGCATATAAGAGTGAAATTTCACTTATGTGACTCGTGGGTCAGGAAGCTTGTTGTCATATGTGATGCTAGTTATCTTTTTTTCCCTTCCATTTAAACTCAATTTATTTAGCCTTTACTATAATTTGGTCATTTTTTATAACACTTTTATTTATTTTTGATCCGGTGCCATCTAATATTTTTCCTATGCATGTTTGCACGTGTGATTGCTGAGTATGTCGTCATACTCATTTTTGCTCTCGTATTCTTTTTTTTGCCGAAGAGAGTACCGTTGTACTTAGTGGCAACGAGTAGGAGTAGTACTACGGGATGGGACATGGATAAAAAGAAGTTTCCTTGTAGCTGGACTTGTGTACTAGCAAAGTTGATCAATTAAATACCCCCCCTTTGTTTTCGCCTTGTTAATTGGTTTTATCTAGCTTAACATGTTTATAATTGTCCAACTTATGAACATGTGGTGGTTGTCGCGACTAGGTCCGTCGTCGGGGTGTGACATGGTCAATGGAACATGTAAAATTTGATGATCTCTCCTATTATAAGGTGTATAGTTTTTAAAAAATTCAAACTTGACTATCTTTGATCAAGATTATAGAGAAAACTATCATTATTTTTAAAAACTACAAAAATAAAATATGAAAATATATTTTATGATGAATCTAATAATACTGATTTGATATTGTAAATGATAATAATATTTTCTAAAAACTTGGTCAACGATTATCTAGGCTGCTTTTCGAAAAAACTATACACCCTATAATAAGGAATGGAGGGGGCACAAAATAACATGTTCCAATGACATGAAAAGGGAAAGAGAAAATATTAGACAACTCAGATATTGTGTATACCAGAAAAAGAGGGAAGAAAAAAAGGGAATGTACAAACAGGCAGCCACGGTCAAAAGAATGTGCCAGGCCGAATAGGAAACAGCCGCACGCAGCAGAGTACATGCGGGGGGCAAGCAGTAGCACTGCGCACAAACAAGCAGGCAGCTGGATGGTTAGCTAGCTGGCTCGAGCACCATCTCGTGAGAGAGCATAATCGCATAACTAGCAATGCTACGTGAGGAACTTCAGTAGTAGGATCATACATTGTTTTTTCATTTATCATATATAACTGTATCCACATATATATCTCAATGTCATCAAAACACCCATTGATTTCTTATGCGCAAGGTATCATATCTTACACCGTGTTTTGATTCATCATAATTGTATCTATAGATATATATTTCAGTGTCATCAAAACACCAGTCGATTAGTTATGCACAAGCTATCATATCTGCTAAACCTTAAAGAGATTAAAAGTTGCTACCATGGAAGCCGGTTCTGCGCAAACGGTGGTACAAATATGCGTAGCTGGATGGTATGTCCTCCGAGGATGTTGTATTTTGCAACGGTCCATGAATCTCTGAGAAATTTGCCATTGTAAACAATTCGCCACGACATGCTGCCGGAATGGGCACCATATCCCTGATTTTGCTCTTGACAGCGGCAATGGTGTCAGAGCCGGCAACTTCGTTCACGAGTATGGTCCTTCCTGCATCGACTCTGACAAGTATCTGCATCATCTCCAGCCTGCTCTTGAATACGTCGGTCAATGATGTCTTCGAAGTGAACGCAGCCTGCATCAGCACAAGAGCCTGCAGGTGAACAGAACCAACAGCCACAACTTAGTAAGTAACTACTATTGTTTATAATTAGCCTGCTTGAATTTACAAGCCCAGATAATTAAGCTACCTCATGTTTCCCGATGGTGAAGTCCATCCGCATAGAATTCACCTTAACCCCGTCTCTCTTACACAAGTGTTTCATCATGGACATGGCAGAGGCCTGATGTATTTGTAGGTCATCCTCTACTATGTACTGTCGGTCTTCCACAACCTGAAACGGCGTAAGGCCTGGATCCAGCAACGTTGTCTCTTCGGTGAAGCGACCGGTTAAGAAGCCGGTGGCGCCGAGATCAATGGCGCTGCTATACAGATTGTTCAGGCTTCTGCTGAGATGAGAAGTGCCAGCAGGAGCACCCCCGTTCTTGATCACACGGCGCAACGGCCAAGCCAAGAAACCGAGGAGCAAGTCGACGAAGCAATGATCACATTCGGCGTACATCACCTTCTTCTCATCCATGTCGTAGAAAACCCTTATCTTGCTTTCTGGTGAAGAATCATGATTTTCTTTATTGGACGGATGCAGAATATTTTGATTGATGCTTGGTTTCACAGTGAAAGCATGGTCATCATCATTTCCCTTGGGTAGAAAGACATCGGTGAATACTGTATCTGATTCTGAAGAGAGTGAAGCCTTCAGCATAGACACAGCCTACACATATTTCAAAAACCAAATCCCATCCAGATTACTAGAGAAAAATATAAAACCCTGCTACACCTAACAATACAGATGTAAGTATATGCACTAAGATCATCTTCGCGCTCTTCGTTACCTCCTTCCCGCCGATCCGCACTTGGACCTCCTCAAAGTCAGAACCGAACGCTTGAGCCAGCGACAACAAGCTGCTCGTGGATGCTGGCTTGATCACCCAGTCATCACTGATTACAAACCGTTCTTTACCCCTTAGTAATGCCTCCGTAGTCCATTCTTCGGCGTGGGCATCCAAAAGTGGGGACAGGGCGTCGTAACACTTGCATTCCTTGTTCTTGCAAAAGGGTGATTTTTCACATAACCTGCGAATATGATAAATCAACAATGTAGTTAATATGCTAGGGAATGATTTTGAAGCAGGAACCACTAGCTCGCATTACAGACCTGAAGCCATCGATGAGCAAAGGCATGAGAGGCGTGCCATGGCAGGCGTCAGCCTTGAGCAGCTCACTCTTCCAGAGGCGGTTGAGGCTGTCGCAGAGGCTCGTGAGGCAGCCCGGCGAGGACGACGGGCCTGCCATGATATGCAGTGCGGGGAGGGGAAGGATCAGGAAGCTGAGGAGGAGGTCCACGACGTCGGACCCTGCGTCGGCGAAGAGCACGCGGTTCCTCGACCTGTCCACGGCGAGCTTCATCAAATTGCTGACATGGCGCTGGGTTTTACCTTGGTCGGGTTCACGGCAGTGGTCCACGCGACGTCCAGGCAACGACGGGAGGCAGCTGCAAGCGGGAGATAATTATGTAGAGGTGAAAATGCTTACACCAAAATAACCTAACCATGAAATTTTAAATAAATTAGATAGAGGTGTAGCTGATCATAGAAATTGAGCAATAAAGCATCAAAGGCTCCAAACCATGAAAAAAGACGACCGACAGCAGCGAACAGATCTGAATTGCCTACAAATGAGAAGAAATCACTTGGTACTGTAAGTAAAACCATGTGATAACTCTATAGAAGTTAAAAGCATTACACTTTACCATGCTTATTCTCTTTCATGGTCTCGTAGCACTTTCGCCTTGTAAGTATCCCAGTATCCAATGGTAAAACAATCAAAAAGCTAGATCTACAGTTTGGGAAGTAAAAAAGTTGAAATTAGTTAAGAAAATTCATCGTGACCAAAATAGGGTTAGTCACCAAAAGTACTCTCTCCGGTTCAAAATAATTGTCGTTCTAATTTGACTGGATTAAGAAAAAAAGGTATTGGCATCTACAACGACAAATCTATATCGTATGAAAATATATTGTATATGGTGAGTAGCAAAACTAAATCGGTGTTGTAATATTTTTCTATGAACTTAATCAGAAACTTAAAATAGTTAGAGTAATTAGGACAATACAAGTTTTAGGGTGGTTGGCATTTTTAATAACCGTTTATCCACTGCGATCTAACGGTGTTAAAAGTGTCGGAACCAGACTGTCGGAACCCAACGGTTCCACGGAACCGAAATTTGCGTGGGACCGGAACCAAATTTTTGTGGGACCGGGTACAAAAACTGTGGGGCCGATAACACATATATGTGGGACCTAATTTTATTTCCCAAATGATAAAGAGCGCAGCTGCGCTATTTTTTTTTTTTTTTTTTTTTTGCCATCACCACGTACTGTTAACCATAGGCACCTTCCCTTCTAGGTTGATCTCCAGAAACCACTCTGGCTTGTTGCTGAGGTCGACGAGCTTCGTCTGGTAGGGCTCCTTCTTCTCCTCCAGCGTGAGCAGCACCCTCTGGGCGAACAAGGACAGTCGCCGAGCGTGTTGGGGCTCCCGGCGGCGGCCTTGACCAACATCTCCACAGTCATGGCGACGGCGACGGTGACGGAATCCTAGTAGTCCTGAGAGAGCGAGTGAGTGTTGCCGAATCTGCGGCGAGGTTTGGGTGATGTGGGGGCTGATGATAGGCTGCGGGTGGGTGCGTATTTATCTAGGAGCGCGGCGTGGTGGCTCGCCGGAGACCGATGGGCAGCGGCGCTATTTTGTTGAACTGAGCGCACGCGCTAGGCGACAAAATTCTCTTCGTCATCGCTTCACCTGGGAGAAAACCGACCCACGCGCGTAGCTCCTTCCACTGATCCTCGCTGCCGTGGCCGGCAACCCCGCGCGCGGCGCCCAACCATCGGCCTTCCCCCACCGGCGCACCTCCCCCGACACGCGCCCGACCCTCACCGGCCCCGCTTCTCCCCACGGCAGGGGCAGCACCAACTGCGCGGCCATGGACCTTTCCGTCGCCATGTCGCCATGACCACTCCAGCGAGCGGGCTTCGACGCTGCATCGTCTTCGGCTATATGGGTGGTAGTGTCGTCCTCATCACCAGCGCTCCAGTAAGAGGCGGAAGCATCCTCGCTGGCGCCGCCACACACGGGAAAGACGACGCCTAAGCCCAGCCTTGGCGCGGAGGTTGCCATCGTTCTTCCTTCAAATCGACCAATGGAGGAGGCTAGTGCCTTCCCCTGTGCTCCATCTCCGGCGGCACACGGCCAGTGCTCGCTGCAGCTTGGCTTCAGTAGAGGCGGTGCTCGGTCACATGATAGAACAGGGGGGGGGGGGGGGTACGGGATTAACCGGTTGCGATTTTTTTCGAAGGAACTACATCGATTTTTAATCAACGGCTAACATAAATAGGGTCTTAATCAATGGCTAAGAAAATCATAACCGACGGTACCGACAGAACCGAGAGTTCCATGCCAATCACCATAAAAGAGCTCGACAATACCTTAGGACAAACCTAAACGACAATTATTTTAAAACGGAGCGAGTACCAAAGTTTGCTAGGATAAATCAGCGCACAGCTTGGGAGCAGTAGATGTCGGTTGCTTTGGACTACCCTTATGCAACCGAAATTTGATCAACCAAAGCTCTTTTTTCCGCAAAAGGAAAAATTTGAAGTTTGAAATTCATACCAGAGAGAAGCTTATTTAGCAGATAGGGAACCGGGGAGGACCGTTCTCCGGCGACTTTCCAGCGATACGGGCGACGGCGACCCGCCGACCTCGACGATAAGTACCCAGCGCCGCCGAAACAGACAGCACGTACGCTAAGATTTTTTAGATCAAAAAGGGATTTAGTCGAACTTGTTTTTTTCTGTTGTTGCCTTTTTTTTTTTTTGAGCGGATTCTGTTGTTGCCTAGGTTGCATCGTGATCTATTAGTAGATGGGCCCCGCGCATATGTACTGGATGGGCCGTCTGGGTCGACGGTAGAAACAAAATGTGGCAGGCCGAAAGTTGCCCTGGTCATCCGCATCCGCAGTTCAAAGCTCGAGATCGAGAAGATTCGCGCGTGTTCGAGCTCTCTCTTCCCTCCCTCCTTTTTTTTTGTTTTGAACATAAAAGACCACACTTATATTAAGATAAGCTCAGTACATCTTCCAAAAAGACCCAAAGGAAATAGGACATTACAAAATGTTCTCAGTCTTTTGCAAAGAGGACCCCAAGTACCAAATGGAGAAAGCAATCGGGACCAAAGCTTCTCCCTCACAAGCACCTCGCCGCCACCGGGAACTACGTCACTTGGGACGACGAAGCTTCCATGGAAAACCATGGATGCCGCGATGAAGAGCCACTGCCTCCCTTCAGGCTCACTGGCTGGGAGGAAATAGAAAGGCCGCCATTCGACCAGAAGAAGCAGCAGCGGCCAGAAGACCGCCAATCGACCAGAGCAGAGGGCGGCGTAGCCTCCAGAGAAGGCCGCCCTTCGACCACCGCCATGGGCGGCGTAGCTTCCGATGAATCGCTGCTGCTGATGCGCTCTCCCGAGAGCAACCTCAAAAACATCAGGCCGGAAATCCTCCTTGAGCGTGGAAGTCGCTGAACCAGGAAGATGAAGCTTCACCTGATCTCCTTTAGATCTGCCAAGAAACTGCTCGTCCCCCACCTCACCTCCACCACCATGGCAACGGCAAGAAGATAGGAAGAGCAGCTGGTACCCCTCCACTCGATCCGGGGAACCACTGACTCTGACTACTATGGCACCTTCGGTCAGCAGCCAATCTTTGGCCACCGAGATTGTTCTCCTCGAGCGTGCAGCATCACAAGATCCCTGCAGCTCCCCAACACCAGCCCATATCGCGCCGGCCGTCCACCACCACCTGCCGTCACCATGGCAGCCAAGAGGAAGAAGACACACCGTACCTGTGGACGATCCCGAGTCACCGCCCGAACAGGCCTTATTTTCGGAGTAGCCAGATGCACTTCTCTCCGTCGCCTCCCGCTCCATCCATAGGAGCGCTGCTGCAAGAAGAAGCACCACCGGCCAGTACCGGATCTGGCCAGAAAGAGCCGGTACCTTCCTCCAGGCATGACGCCTACTACCGGCATAAAGCCAAAACCAAACACTACAACTAGATCTACTATATACATGCACTCTGTCCTCCCTCCTTGTCCTCGGATTCGAAAGCGAACTCAGGAACGTTCCAGACCCCGCGGCTCCCGCTTACAGGAAATGTCAAAATCCATCCACGCGCCGCCTCGGCAAAAATTTGTGCGCGGAGGAAAACGGACCGTCGACTCACCCGGTACTTCCACGCCACCTCCGCGACGCCATGGACGTCCTGAAGCGCGAGCTACAGCGCAAGCGCCAGCAGCTCGAGGCCGACTTCGGAGGACGCAAGGTCCTCCGCCGCGCCGAGATCGAGGCGCACGAGATCCAGCGCCTCCGCGTCGCCGAGCGGGAACGCCTCCTCCAGAAGCAGCGAAGGCAGGAGAAAGAGATCCGGTCCCACTCCCGCCACGCCGCCTCGCCGTCCGCGTCTTCCTCCTCCTACTCCTTACCACCTCCATCCGCCGTCGGCACCGAGGCGAAGTCCGACCGCGCGGACGGTTCGAAGGAGCCGCTCCCGAGGGAGGAGGTCGTCCGGCGCCTTCGGCTGCTGCGCCAGCCGGCCACGCTCTTCGGCGAGGACGAAGCCGCGCGCCTCCGCCGCCTCCACGACGTGCTCGAGGACCACTCCGCGGTCGCGGTGGACGTCGAGGACGCCGGGGAGATCGGGGAGGGGCAGACCAACGACTTCCTCCGCGACATCCAGGCCTTGCGTGCCAAGGCGGCGGCGAAGACCAAGGCCGGCGCGGCAGAGAGGATCGACAGCGAGAACGAGGAAATGGGTCAGGAGACAACGCCGTTCGAGGAGCTCTGCGACGAGGACAAGATCATGGCCTTCTTCAAGAGGCTGCTGGGTGAGTGGAGCCAGGAGGTGGACGAGATGCCCGAGGCAGAGCGACGGACGGCCAAGGGCAAGGCCGCGGTGGCCACCTGCAAGCAGTGCGCGCGCTACCTCGACCCGCTCTTCAACCTCTGCAAGAAGAAGGTATGGAATCGATGATCAGGTTGCGACTTTAAAATTCGAGTATTCATTTGCTAATTCGTCCAATTGCAGGCTCTCCCCGACGACGTCCGGCGAGCGCTGCTCGACGTGGTCCGGTGCTGCACGCGGCGGGACTACCTGGCTGCGATGGACAGCTACATCAAGCTCGCGATCGGGAACTCGCCGTGGCCGATCGGCGTCACCATGGTGGGCATCCACGAGCGGTCCGCGCGCGAGAAGATCCACGCAGGCAGCGTGGCGCACGTGATGAACGACGAGACGACCAGGAAGTACCTTCAGTCCGTGAAGCGGCTCATGACCTTCTGCCAGAGGAGGTACCCCACGGACCCGTCGAGGTCGGTCGAGTTCAACGGCCTCGCCAATGGCAGCGACCTGCAGGCTCTCCTGGCGGAGAAGAACGGCAAGGGACCGGATGGAACGCTTCTTCGGTTGGTGGCTTCGTCGTGATCCGTGGCGAAGAATCAATCACCGATCTGTGCAAGTACGTGGCAACTGAAAAAAAAAACGGCTGATTGCTGAAAGGAAATTATGCTCTTGCTTTCCTGCTGGCTGCTGGATCACTGCGACCGGCGATAAAGATCTGACGTTCATGATTAAAGGCGTACGTCCTGTTAAACTGTACATATCCATTATTCTGCTGTAGAAGTGATAAAAAAGGTTAGGGCCCTGTTCGGATCGGAGGAAAAGAAACAGTAGGTTTGCCACAAAATATAGGAAACTGATAGGTATGGAGATACAAAACTTCGAAATAGAAAACATGGGAATATAACTTCAGGAAGGTGTTCGGAACACAGGAGAAAGAACCACAGGAAATCAACACACCTAGGTCCCATGCGGTGATAATTAAATGTTACTATACTCATGTTTGCTTGGATTCTTGTGTGATTTGGGACCCGCATGCATGCTTCTCCTGCTTTTCTTCTTCATGCACCTCGGGCCAACGCGAAAACAAGGGATGGGAGTGGATGTTTATTTTCCCGTGAAAACGTGGGGAAGGGAAACTTTCCAAAAGATTCATTCGGGCTGATTCCTTCGTTCCGAACGGCTACAAAGGCAAAGATTCCTTAGGAACAACTTTCCTTTGATTTTCCCGTGGTTTTCCTCCGATCCGAACGGGGCCTAGGAGTGTGATGATGGTCATGTTAAAGCCTCAAGACCATCTAGTCTAGATCTTAATCGGTAGAACCGTCTTTCTGTTAATGCGATTGGTACTGGAGAGAGAGAAACAGAGAGAGAGGGGGGGAGAGGGGAACCTTCTCCTTGGGCTGCCGAGCTCGAGGTGCCGGCCATGGTGGTGAGTGGCCGGCGGCGGTGAATGAGTGGTGGCAGTGGTGGCGGTGCTTCCCGTCGCTACTGCACTAACCCTAGCTCGGTAGGGGAATGTCGGTGGGGTGTGCGCCACAGCGTTGAACCTCGTAACGTGTGTCATCGCCCCCCCACCTCTTTATATGCGCAGCGCGACAGGGGCCCACCAACCATAGTTCGGTTGGACACCCCCGATCAGGGCGTGATCATGGGGTCCGGTGGACCGTTGGGTCCAACACGGATGAGATCAAGCTAACATTCTCCCCCTTCATCTCAACTTTTACTTTTAACTTTATACTTTATACTTTACTCGTTTCATCACAGATCAATACATAGAGCATGTTTCATCGTCACAGCTCTATTGCCAATAGAATCAGACAGCTACAACATACCTCTCTGTTTTGAAACAAATTCTGTTCCTTTTGGGCCTCTCATGATCCAGGAATCATAGGCTTTCCCTTAAACCCATGCCGGCTAAGTGTTCCTTGAACACATTGGGTGGTAAGCCTTTTGTAAGCGGATCCGCAAGCATATCCTTTGTCCTTATATGCTCGAGACTTATAGTGTGATCCTGGATTTTATCTTTCACAACATAATAATTTATCTCTATTGGTTTGGTAGCATTACTCGACTTGTTGTTGTGAGCATAGAATACTGCGGGCTGGTTGTCATAGTACATTTAGTGGTTTGTCAATACAATCTACCACTTTCAAGTCGGGTATAAATTTGTTTAGCCATATCGCCTGCCCCGTGGCCTCATAACATGCTATAAATTCTGCATACATCATGGACGATGCAACTATTGACTGTTTGGAGCTTCTCCACGAAATAGCCCCTCCTGCGAGAGTGAACACGTATCCTGACGTGGATTTTCTATCATCTTTGTCCCCCGCAAAATCTGCGTCTGAATACCCTCTTATCTCTAGGGAATCAGATCTTTTGTATGTTAGCATGAGGTCCTTTGTGCCTTGCGCATAACGCAATGCTTTCTTTACCATCTTCCACTGCTCTATGCCTGGATTTGCTTGATATCTACCGAGTACCCCGGTGATAAAAGCTAAGTCAGTGCGAGTGCACACTTTTGCATACTATAAGCTTCCAACAGCCGAAGCATATGGTACTGCTTTCATTTGATCAATCTCATATTGGTTCTTGGGACATTGAAATTTCCCAAAACTGTCGCCCTTGACTATAGGAGCAGGTATGGCATTACTCGCATGCATATTATATTTCTTTAGAACCTTTTCTAAATATGCCTTTTGCGATAGTCCTAGCACTCCATTTTTCCTATCTCGGTGAATTTCTATGCCCAAAACATATGATGCCTCAACAAGATCTTTCATATCAAAATTTGAGGACAAGAACTTCTTTGTTTCTATTAGTAGACTGACATCACTGCTAGCAAGCAGGATATGATCCACATACAGGATTAGGAAAATGTATTCCCACTTTTAAACTTTGCATAAACGCAGTTGTCCTCAACATTCTCCTTAAATCCAAATCTTTTAATTGTCTCATTAAACTTTAGATACCACTGTCTAGAGGCTTGCTTTAATCCATAAATGGATTTTTTTAGGCGGCATCCCATATCTTCCTTCCCTTCCATGATAAAACCCTTGGGTTGTTTCATGTAAACTTTTCTTCTAAATCCCCGTTTAGAAATGCCGTCTTTACATCCATCTGATGCAGCTCTAAATCAAAATGTGCAACTAATGCCATTATGATTCTGAAGGAATCCTTACATGATACTGGAGAAAATGTCTCATTGTAATCTACCCATCCCTTTGTGTAAATCCTTTTGCCACAAGTCGGGCTTTATACTTTTCTACATTCCCATTAGTGTCATACTTAGTTGTGTAGACCCATTTACAACCTATTGCTTTGCCTCCTTTAGGAATTTCTTCTAAATCCCAAACATCGTTGGAACTCATCGATTTCATCTCGTCTTCCATTGCCTCTATCCACTTCGATGAGTGAGGGCTTCTCATGGCTTCTTCATATGAAGTGGGATCACCCTCCATATGAACTGTTTCTGTATTATAAATGTAATTAGTAGAGATAGCTGATTTCTTAGTTCTTTTAGATCTTCTAAGTGCTTCAATCTCTGGCACATTCTCTAAATTTGGCTGTTGCGGCTCCCTTTCATGCTCAACAACGGGTTCAGTCCGTTCCTGACGGACAGGTTCCGGATCTTCGCCCATTGTGGTCACGGGTGGAGTTACAACAGGTGCTTGCACCGCAATCTTAGGGATTGTTGGTGCAGGCACAACAGGTAGTGAGAAAATGGCTCCTAAATGATCGGATTAGGTGCATGCACCCTCTTCTCCTCAAGATCAATTTTTTGAGCTACCGTGCTCCCCCTCATCAGTTCGTCTTCTAAACAAAACTGCATGTCTTGTTTCTACAAACTTTGTGTATCTGTCTGGACAGTAGAGACGAAAACCTTTGAAAGTGCATGGTTGCCCCCATGCATGGTTTTGGTAATTAATGACAATCTCTATGTACTAATGTTTGTATTGAGCTATATTTATAGGTGTGTCCATTTGCGTTGCTTGATATCCATTTGTTGGAGTCAAGGCTAAGGGAATAAAAGTTGTGTTGATCAAGGCTAAGTGCGTGTTGATCAACACTCAAGTCCAAGTGAAGATATGCCGAAGAGGTGCTTCTCCCATCTTGGTGTATGGGGGAGCAACATGTGAATCTTCACCAAGCGAAGCGCAATGAAGAAAGTTGGTGTGTCTTGAGGAGTTGAAGATCGTCTTCATCGACTTCAAGTGGTTTAAGCGCAAGGCAAAGGTATGATCTTGATAGGGTTTCTATTTTACCGGTCTCATGTTGTTTAGTGAGAGACCGGTTTATAGGATAGATAACCGTACTATCAAGAGGGGCTCTCGACCGAATATCGTGATCGTATCATCGTAGATAGCACAAACCTTTGCATGCAATCATATTTATTGGTTCTTATTTGTCTTTTATCGTGGTGTGGTCTTGGTGCTTGTCGTGCCTGTCATGACAAGGCTAAGGTCACCGAAAACGGTATTCTTATGCGTCTTCTTTTGCAGTTTCGGTATTGGAGATTTTGCCAGTTCATCCGTGCGGAAGATTTACCTCTTCCATTTCTTTGCGAAATATACATTGCTTGTTTGCCATTTTCAAAGGTTGCTTTTGTTGTCCTCTTTCCAACAAAATTGGTTTCATGTCATTTGGACTTCATTTGCAAAAGATACGGCTTTTCCGGTTTGCGAAAAAGAGTTTTTAACTTTCCCCGTTTGGTTTTATAATATTTTATTGGACTATGATGTTTCTCTGCATAATCTTTTTGTGCTCGTTGTGACAATTCCAACGAGTCCAAGATTATCGAAAACGGAGTTCGTGGATGAAAGTTATTGCATTTCCGATTTGCAAATGGGAGCTTTTATCTTTCCCCATTTATTTTTATATTATATTCATGGACTATGATGTTTCTCTGTATATTCTTGTAGTGCTCATTGTGACGAGTCCAAGATTATCGAAAACGGAGTTCGTGGGCGAAAGTTATTACGGTTTTATTCTCAGTGTATTTTCTAAACAGAAATTTAAAAAGAGAGAAAAAAAAGGCAGGCAGACCGGCCTGGCCGGGCCCGAGGCCGGCCTCAGGCCGGGAGGCTCGGGTGGCCAGCCGGCCCACCCCGCGCAGTGTGGCCGGCCCAGGCTGGGCAGCCAGGCCGGCGCCTTCGGGCACCTGGCCGGCCCACGCGCGTCCGCGGCCGGCCCAAGGCCGGTGCCAGGCCGGGCCACCTGCGTGCTGCGCTGCTGCTCTTCTGTCCGTTCGATGCTGGCGCATATTCCTGGCCGGCCTGGCTGGCGTGTAGGCCGGCCCCAGGCCGGGATCTCGGGCTGCACTTTTTTGCCCCAACGGCTTGGGGCCACTATAAAAAGGGCTTCTTCCCCATTTTTTCAGGTGCGCTCATTTTCTCTCTCTCCTCCATTGTTGCATATTTTGCGAGCTCAATTCCTTCACTTCCCTCCGATGATTCTTGCCCAAATTTAGGGAAACAAGAGAGGAGATCTAGATCCACTACTCCACCAAACAAAATCTCTCCTCTAAGTGAGGGGAACTCGTTGGATCTAGATTTTGGAGTTCTTGATGTTTCTCCTTTGTTCTTCCTCCTAAATCCCTCCATAGCATTAGTTGCTTTGGTTGGATTTTGGGGAGAAGGATTTGAGCACTTGGTGTGTTCTTGCCTTTTGCATTAGGTGTATCGGGTTGTGCTCCCCATGGTGATTCGTGGGATTGAAGGTTGGGAGCTTGTTACTCTTGGGTCATTGGACCCTAGACGGTGTTGTGGTGATTCTTGGGAGCCTCCAATTCGGTTGTGGATGCGTGCCCCAAGCTTAGTGGTGTAAAGTCTCCGGATTCCGCCTCGAAAGATTCCGATAGTGGAAGGTGAACCAAACCTTTGGGTATGGTTCATCGGAGAATAGGGTGAGGCCTTTGTGGCATCTTGAGTAGGCCTTTTGTGGTGAGCTCACACCCCTCCAACGAGACGTACTCCCTTAACAAGGAGGAACTCGGGAATACATCCTCGTCTCCGCGTGCCTCTGTTATTTCTATACCCGAGCTTTTACTTATGCAATTTACTTTGTGATAGCCTTCGTGCTTGAAGTTCTATTTCTAGCTATCACCTTGTTGCTTGCCTTGCTTAGCATAAGTTGTTGGTGCACTTAGGTAAACCTAGTATTTTAGGTTGTTGGCTTGTTAATTTAAACACATAGTTTTATTCCACAATTATCAAGCCCCTAAATAGAAAAAGTGTTAATCGCCTATTCACCCCCCCCCCCCTCTAGGCGACATCCGGGACATCGTTTGTTCTTTCAATTGGTATCAGAGCCTCGTCTCTCTTGTTTGGCTTTACCGCCTAGAGAGTAAATATGTCGTTTAGGGGATTAGTGCATGATCACATGTCTATATTCGATGACACAAATTTTAATGTTTGGAAAACTCATATGCTTAGTCACTTACGGGTCTTGGACCCCAATATTGAGCGTATCTTAGATATAGGTTTTTCTCCTCCAAAGGATTACGAAAGTACGACTTTAGAGGATGAGAAAAACTTATATCTAGATGCTCTAGCTTCTAATGAATTTTGCAAATTTGTGAGTGTTGTAGTTTTCGAGTCAATCATGCCTCCGGGACGCTCATGAACTTTGTACCAAGCTTCAAGAAAAATATGGAGTGTCCAACTCTATTGAGGATGATTGTTCTCCCTCCACCTCCGGCCGTGACGAGCTCTCGTCTTCGTCTACTTCACCAAAATGTGGTAAGCCACAAACTAATGTGATGGTGAGTAGTGATAGGTTTTGCAATATTGATAGTGAGCTCATTTTTGATGATCTTTTATCTCTATCTTGTTGCAATACCTCATCTTTGGACTTAAACTCTTCTAGCACTCCAAATGTCATACATGCTAGTGTTGATAGTCCTTGCATATCATCCAAAAATTGCTTAGATAAATCTCTTGATGATATGCTTGCTTTATCTTGTTCCCATGATAAAAATGCTTGTGTTCCCTCTAACTCTTGCATGAATAATAATGTAGAGGAAACCCAATCAACTATGGAACAAGATGTGAACTTGAGTAGTTCAAAAATTAATTGTTCTTCTTCATCCATCACTCATTGCCTTATGGCTAAATCTTCTAGTAGTGATGATAATAATAATGATAATGATAATGATAATGATAATGATAATAATGATGAAGATGATATGGAAAAGGTTAATGCTCTCCTTCAAAATAAAGGTCTAATAATTCTTAAAGCCCTTCCTAACAATAAAAATGCTCAAGCTATCCTCTTTGAAATTATGGAAACGCTAATTGAGCGCGGGGAAACTATTGAGGCCTTAGAAGCAAGCCTTGAAGAGAAGGGTAAGATCGAAAGAGATGATGCTATGGAGAAGGCATCGTTAGAAGATGCTCTTGAGGAAGAGCAAGATACTCGGGCTTCTCTAGAGGAGAAACTAGAATCTAAAGAGGTCTCATAATGATATAATTGCTAAAATCATTAAAGAACGTGACCATGCTCATGCAAAATATAAAGTGTTTAAAATGGAAAATGCTAGATTGAATAATGAGCTTGTCATGTTGTATTCTTCCATTTCTAATGCTAATGATGCTTGTGCTACTAACTCCACTTCTTGCGAAGCATCTACTTTGAAGGAGAATGTTGAGCTAAGGACTCAACTTGAGTTGCTAACTAGCAAGTATGGGAAGTTGGAAGAAAGTCATGAAAAGATTTCTAGCTCTAATGATGATCTTCTAGCATCCTATGCTAGCCTAAAGTTAGCTTATGAGGCTATCACTACCAAGGTAACATCTTGTGAGCCTCATGTGGACAATAGCACAACTTTAGCTCAAAATGCAATATTGCCATGTGCTAGTCCTAGTAGTTCATCCACTCGTAATGTTGGCACATCTTGTGATGAATTACTTTCTTTGCCTTGTTGTTCTAACAATGATGCATCTACCTCTTCTAGTTCTTGTGTTATCACTAACCATGTAGAGAAAAGAGGAGAGCTCAAGGCCCAAGCCACTTCTATGAAGAAAGGCTTGGAAAAGCGTCATGAAGGGAAGCGTGCACTTGACAACATGTTGAGTGTGAAACAATTCCCCAATGATAAGAGTGGACTTGGATTCAACTCCAACAACAAGAACAAGTCCAAGGTTGAGAAGAAGAATAAGGGCCAAGTTCAAATCAAGAATCGGGCCAACATCATTTGCTTCAAGTGTAAGGTTGAAGGGCACCATGTTCGTGATTGCCCAATGAAGAAGAAGAAGCCTCTTAGTGAGAAGAAACTAGGGAAGCGTCCTCTTGTTCAATCTCGTGCTCAACCACGAGTTGAACAACGGCCACCTCCTAAGAAGACTCAAGCCAATGCTCCTCAAGTTGAGGAGCCTTAGAAGAAGAAGAAGAGTCGATGTTGCTACCTTTGCCGTGGCAAAGGTCATTTTGCTTCTTCGTGCACTAACGGTACCTCTTCCTCTCCTATCATAATTGATGATGTATATTCTCTTAGGAAGGATAGAGTTGGCAATGTGCTTGCCAAGTATGTGGGATCTCAAAGTGGTGTCAAGAAAAGCACCATTTGGGTTCCCAAGCCTATTGTGACTAACCTCTTAGGACCCAACTTGGTTGGGGACCAACAAGCTTCAACTTGATCAATAGGTGATAGTGGAGGACATTGGTGACTTGGCTATTTTTGAAGAATTAAGGGATCTTCATGGTTTTATTTCTCAAGCCAAGTCAATTGGATTATCACGTATNGGCACCATGTTCGGGATTGCCCAATGAAGAAGAAGCTTCTTAGTGAGAAGCAACTAGGAAAGCGGCCTCTTGTTCAATCTCGTGCTCAACCACGAGTTGAACAAAGGCCACCTCCTAAGAAGACTCAAGTCAATGCTCCTCAAGTTGAGGAGCCTAAGAAGAAGAAGAGTCGATGTTGCTACCTTTGCCGTGGCAAGAGTCACTTTGCTTCCTCATGCACTAATGGTACCGTATCCAACCCTATTATATTTGATGATGCTTATTCTCTTGGGAAGGATAGAATTGGCAATGTGTTTGCCAAATATGTGGGGACTCAAAGTGGTGTCAAGAAAATAACCATTTGGGTTCCCAAGCCTATTGTGACTAACCTCTTAGGACCCAACTTGGTTGGGGACCAACAAGCTCAAACTTGATCAATAGGTGTTGGTGGAGGACATTGGTGACTTGGCTATCATTTGAAGAATTAAGGGATCTTCATGGTTATAATTCATCAAGCCAAGTCAATTGGATTTTCACATATCTACCTCATACCCGATGCTCCTACTTGCGGTAACTTGTATTTAATTCACATATTCATTGAAAGTTGCTTGCTCCCTAGCATGTGTTAGTTTTGTTCCTAGCATGTGTTTGTATGTGATATGCTTCTTTCTTACTTATCTTGTTATTCAAGGTTGTGTATGTTAGTTGTGTATCATGTATGTGTAACTTGTGTGTTGAGCTTTATTGAATCTTGTGTGGATTTCATTTGGCTCTTGGAGATATTAATGGACTATCCTATTTTGGGGGAGTGATGTGCTTTGTGCACCTCACAAACCCAAAAATGTGTGTACATGAGGCACACCACCTAACATTGATATTTCAATATTATCTAGTTACTATGTGGTATGTCATATTCATGAGAAATTCAAATTCTACAATGTCCAATAATTTCTCTAGTTGGTTTTATTTGCCTCTTGCTTAGTTAAAATGAATTATCACATTATGGGGGGAGTAATAAGCTATGTGCATATTACAATCTCATAAAAATGTGAACATTTGAGGTTTGCCACTTAGAGTTGATATTATAAATTATCTTATTCCTATGTGGCATGTTGGCTCGAACAAGTTCCAATTTCCTTTTTTGGTTATCTTTTGGCTCTTGTTTGCGTGAGCTTGCTTGGTGTGGTTTTTCTCTAATATCCATTTCCATATATTATGTGAGAAACCATTTGTTTCATTTTATTCTAACCATGGCTTTGCCGGTTGGTTCGAATAGTTGAAACTACCAACAAACCTTTTTCGAAATAAAACACCATATTACATATTTCTTATTTCTTATGTTTTATTTCTTATCTCTTGCCATATGCTTATTTGTTGTGAAGTTGGTCTTGAACATCATTCCTATATACCACCGAGAAATATCTCTATATACTCCTTGTCCATGAGAAGTGATACTAGTAATTGTGGTGGATTTTGTAGACCATCTTCATATTGGATCTTGCGTTGTTTGACTCCCTTTGTCTTCCTTTCCTTTTGCATGGATCCTAATTTTCAATTGGTAGTGTTTAGTGTTGTAAATAAAATATGGAGAGTAATGATCCCTTGTGCGTGCATTTTGTATTCAAATGCAAATATCAAAGATAATGCATGAATCTTGGGGGAGCATTCCTTTTATTTAGAACTCTATCCTATCTATCAATATTTGATCCTTTCAATTGGCATTTAATTTCTATCTTATGTGTTTACGGAAGACAAATCTTTTTCTTTTGATGCTTTGTGCCATCATGAAAAGTGTAGAGGGTGTTTGGTTTATTTGGTGTAACCTTGCGCTCTCTCGGGAGTTTGCTTTCTCATTCCTCGTTTTGTGTTTTATCTCCTAGAATGAGAAAATCCTTTGAGCATGTCTCTTTCTTTTATCTTATATGCTCATTGGTCATGACTAGGTACCTTCAATTGGTGTTAATTGGCATTTAATATCTCCTCCATAGATATTTGTTTCAAATGATATTTATTGTGGGAGTTTTGATACCTTATTGCTTGATTTTACTTTACTTGATTTCGGTCGAGTATCATCCTTCTTTTGGTATCTTTACTCCTAGTTGGTATCGTATTTTTAATTGGTGTCTTATCTCTCATGTGTTGTTTGATTTGATTCCTTTTGAGATCACACTTCATGTGTTGATGTGTTTTGGAATCAATCATATGTTGATTTGATTTTTTCCTCAATCATGTGTTGATTTGGATTTGATATAATTTGGACAACCTTTTTGTGTCACACTTTGGTGTGCTCTCTTCTTGGTTTACTTGGTGTTTTTTTCCAAATTGTATCTCGTTTGGTTCTTGTAAGTCTATGCATGCATATTTACTAGTATATATATTTTATGGCATGCTAGTCTTTCTAGTTCCAATATATAGGGGATACTCCACCGAATCCTAAATCGGCTAAGATGTGCATGAAATTCAATTTCATATCTATATGCACATATTTATGTGGAGTGTTTCCTATATATTGTAGTTTATCTAACTACTATGGGACCCAATGAGTCTGGGAACCATTTTGTGCTTAAATTTTGTTTTAGGTACAATGGAGATGCATTGGATGCTTGCCTCATTCATAAGGAAGGTGTTCTCACCATGTGATTATCGGAGTCAAGCTTTGATGATAAAAAAACTCTCATCATCTTCATCGTCAATGCATCTCGGTAACAAGTATCTATCCCATGCATACTTCTCTAGTCTCAACCTTGTGTAGGTTGCTTCTTTACATCAAAACATTTATGTGCAATTGTTGTGGTTTTGGCTTATTTCCTTCACTTGGTATATCTTTGTGATATTTGTGATGAAATTGCAAAAACCTTTTCTTCAATTGGTATTCTTTCTTTGTGATACTTGTTGCCTATCTCAAAGCATCTCCACTATCTCTTGTTCCCTTAGTGATATGTGTGATGTCTTTGATATTTTTTTGAAGTTCATTTATATACAATGAGATAAATTTGAGCTATGTGCTATGCTTTTAAGCAATAATCTCTTTTGTATATTTATGACTTCCTTTTGGATACCTTGTTCTCTCTTTCTCTAACCATTTCGTATGTACATATTTCTTTGTGGATGTATATCTTCAATGATTTGTCTACTTAGAAACCTATACATATGAGAGAGGTCACCTTTTATTTGGTATCCTATTTCTTTCGAGCCACCTTGTTTTTCACCTATAATTCTTTGGTGGTTGAGTGCTTGTCTTATTTTTTATTGGTATCTTCGCACACTCATGTATTTGTTGAAGATCTTTGACTTCATGCTTACCATGGTGAGCATGTTGATTTTTATTGGCTAAATGCTCTCACTAGCTTTTGGCATGTTCAATTTTAGTTTCCAATTGGTATCCCTAAGCTTGTGAACATACTCTTTTAAAGATCTTCCGTTTATCTCGGTTGGGCCTATCTTATGTTGAATCTTTGAAAATTGGTATCTCCTTATGGCTCAACCATATCTTTGGTGCAAGTGCTATGATTTGCTTTTGCTTTATGCACACTTGCACTTGTTGCGTGTTCTAGATGATTTTGGGGGAGAGAGGATGCCATTTTTGTGCACTGCTCCATAGTGCATGAACATTGGGGAGCTTCTCCATTTTTATTTAGAACTCTCGCTTTGGATCTTTTCGATTGCTTTTCTCCTTTGTGGAGATGTTTCAAATGATTTCATCTTTTGGCAATCTTTGGATCCTCAATATAGTCTGATTTCCTCTAATTATTCGTCAATGAATAAGTGCATTTTATTTCACTCACAACTTGAGCAATTCACACATTTATGGAGGAACTCTTATTATATTGGCCTTCTAAATTTTTCTTCCCATTTCGGCAATCGATGCCAATGGGGGATAAGTTTAGAGGGTTTAAGGGAATTTGGGTTTTATACTTTTGTTGCATTTGCCTTTAATGCGCTTGCATCCTTACTCGTTTGTCTTGCAAGGTTGCTTTATTCATTATATAAAACCTCTTATAAGGGATTGTCATCAATTACCAAAATGGGGGAGATTGAAAGTGCATGGTTACCCCCATGTGTGGTTTTGGTAATTAATGACAGTCTCTATGGACTAATGTTTGTATTAAGCTATATTTTTAGGTGTGTCCTTAAGCATTGCTTGATCTCCATTTGTTGGAGTCAAGGCTAAGGGAAGAAAAGTATGTGTTGATCAAGGCTTAGTGTGTGTTGATCAACACTCAAGTCCAAGTGAAGATATGCCGAAGAGGTGCTTCTCCCATCTTGGTGTATGGGGGAGCAACATGTGAATCTTCACCAAGCGAAGCGCAATCAAGAAAGGTCGTGCATCTTGAGGAGATGAAGATCGTCTTCATCGACCTCAAGTGGATTTATGCGCAAGGCAAAGGTATGATCTTGATAGGGTTTCTATTTTACCGGTCTCATGACGTTAGTTGAGAGACCGGGTTATAGGATAGATAGCCGTAATAGCAAGAGGGGCTCTCGATCGAGTATCGTGATCGTATCGTTGTAGAGAGCACAAACCTTTGCATCCATGCAATCATCTTTATTGGTTCTTACTTGTCTCTTATCGTGGTGTGGTCTTGGTGCTTGTCGTGCTCGTCATGACAAGGCTAAGTTCACCGAAAACGGTTTTCATATGCGTCTTCTATTTGCAGTTTTGGCATTGGAGATTTTGCAGGTTCATCAGTGCGGAAGATTTATCTCTTCCATTTCTTTGCAAAATCTTCATTGCTTGTTTGCCATTTTCAAAGGTTGCAGTTGTCGTCCTCTTTTCAACAAAATTGGTTTCACGTCATTTGGACTTCATTTGCAAAAGATATTTCTTTTCCGGTTTGCGAAAAAGAGTTTTTAACTTTCCCCATTTGTTTTTATAATACCTTGTTGTACTATGATGTTTCTCTGCATATCCTTGTAGATCTTTTCGTTGCGAGTCCAACGAGCCCAAGATCATCGAAAACGGAGTCCGGATGCAAAAGATATGCCTGTTTTCATTTTGCAGTTTCTGCTAGTTTTCAAAGGGGCGGAAGTTCCGGGGTTTAGGTTGGAAATTCCGCCCCCCGGAAGTTCCGGCCCATTTTTTCGTCTGAGCTTTTTGGCTAAGTTTTTTCAGCGATTCTCTCTGGTAGGGTTCCGTAATTTTGCCCCGGAAGTTTCTTCGGAAATTTCCGGGGGTCCGGAAATTCCGGTCATTGGTCCGGAATATCCGGTCCAAGAAAAATTTGGCTAAGTCTTTTGCGTTTTTCTCTCGGGTGGGGATCCGGATCTTTGCACCGGAGGTTTGCTTTGGAAATATCCGTGGCACCGGAAGTTCCGGTACTTAATCCCGAAAATTCCGGCCCTGCGCTACTTCAACGGCTAGTTTTTTGGGAAGGCTATATATAGCCCCCTCTTCCCCAAGAGCTGGTGGATCACTTTTGCTCACTTGTTTTCCTCTCTCCTCCATTATTGCTAACCTTTTAAGATTGATCCCTCTCAATCCCTCCAATGATTCTTGCCCAAACTTAGGGATTCAAGAGAGGAGATCTAGATCTACCATTCCACCAATCAAAATCTCCTCTAAGTGAGGGGAACTAGTTGATCTAGATTTTGGGGCTGCTTTGTGTTCATCCCATTTGTTCTTCCTCTCTTATTCCCCCCCAAAGCATTTGTTGCTTGGTTGGAATTTGAGAGTGAAGGATTTGACCACTTAGTGTGCTCTTGCCTTTTGCATTAGTTGCATCGGGTTGCTCTCTCCACGGTGATACGTGAAGTTGAAGGTTGAGAAGCTTGTTACTCTTGGGTGCATTGTGTTCCCAAGAGCTTGTGCCTCTTGGGTGCATTGTGTACCCTAGACGGTTGTAGGTGCCGCGAAGTCTTCGAGTTGTGAAGATTCGGCACGATTTGGGAGCCCCCAATTTAGTTGTGGGTGTGTGCCCCAAGAAAAGTTGTAAAGGCTCCGGATTCCGCCTTGAAGGATTCCGATAGTGGAAGGTGAACCAAACCTTTGGGTGCGGTTCATCGGAGAATAGGGTGAGGCCTTTGTGGCGTCTTGAGTAGGCCTCTTGTGGTGAGCTCACACCCCTCCAACGAGACGTACTCCCTTAACAAGGAGGAACTCGGGAATACATACTCGTCGCGTGCCTCGGTTATTTCTATACCCGAGCTTTTACTTATGCAATTACATTGTGATAGCCATCGTGCTTGAAGTTTATATCTTGCTATCACCTTGTTGCTTGCTTTGCTTAGCATAAGTTGTTGGTGCACATAGGTGAGCCTAATAATTAGGTTGTTGGCTTGTTAATTTAAACACATAGTTTTATTCCGCAATTATCAAGCCCTTAAATAGAAAAAGTGTTAATCGGCTATTCACCCCCCCTCTAGGCGACATCTCGGCATAGTTTGTTCTTTTAGCCGTTTCACTTTCCCCTCCCCCCGCCGCCCCCGCGCGCGATTCGCCCGCCGCCGCCGCAATTCGCCTGCCCCGCCGCCACTCCGGCACCGATTCGACCGCCGCCGACTCTCTCTCCCACCCCCGCCGACACTCACCACTCCCCGCCGGCGCCGATTCGACCGCCGCCGCGCCGCGATTCGACCGCTTGTGGTGGCCTCGCCGCAAGTCCGGTGGCTCCGGCCGCGGTGGCTCCGCCGATTCGCTGTGGCCGCGCCGCGACGGGAGGAGCACCGCACCGCCGGTCCGTAGCAGCACGGGCTTCTGCAGCGTGCGGCTCCGTGACTCCGGCCGGTTCACGACAGAGATAACGGTGGAGCACACGCGGATGTGGCTCGACACATTTGCCACGGCGGAGGAGGCCGCACGCGCCTACGACGCCGTCGCGTGGCGCTACGCCCGGCCGAGGTCGGAGATTAATTTCTCCGACGTCGAGACTGCCGCGGATGCCACCTTCGTGGCTCCGGAATTCCACGTGGCCTCTCACGCCATCGAGGATGAAGATCGGGAGGCACGCCGCCAACTGAGGGCCGCACAGGCGGACGAGGCGGCGATGGAGAAGCTTCGCCAGGAAAACCCCGACCTCGTGAAGGCGGAGGAGGAGTTCTTCGCGAGCCAGGCCGCGAAGAAGCCGAAGACAGAGGTCAGCCCTACTACATCTGCTGGACCCTCGGCTCCGGTGATCAATATCGAGGACTCCGACGAGTCCGGATTATCGGACTTTGATTACGACGACGATTCCGCTGTCGATTGGAAGGCACTGATGAGGGATTCCGGCCCCTAGTTCGCTTTTTAGCATGTTGTAGTAGAAGTTTAGGTTGAACTTTTAAATTTGGGTCAGTTTGTTCAAGTTTATGTATAAAATGTCATCGAACTATCTTCAATTCGTCTCAAATTTAGTTCGAAATTAGCTATGTATGCCCTAAAATAGGGCAGCTGTTGGAGAGTGGGTGCCCTATTATAGGGCAGCTGGTAAAGCAGAAATTTTTTTGGTGCCCTAAAACGCTAAAATAGGTGCCCTATAACTCCAAAAAGTGGATATAGGATAGGGCATCTGTTAGAGATGCTCTTATATCCTCAAGTATGCTACTGGGTATGTGATTCATAAATCTAAAGTTCATGGCAGGGGTGCCACGAACAAGTGAATGGTTATAAAAACAAAGGGTTTGAGACTAGAGAGGAGGCATATGGTGATTACTCCAAGTTCCTAGTGAAAGCGAAGAGTTTTAGTGGAGTAGACCAGTGTGTATGTCGGATTGGATTAAGTAGACAAAGACTTCGGAAGCCTTGCAATTATGTTTTTGTTGTTATACAAAATGTCATAACAATAGTGGTTGGTAAGCTCACCACAAATGGGGTAAAGGGAGAAAATGTGTAACCAAACACAACATCTTGCATCAGCTTAGCCCTTAAATCCGAAACGTAAACAACCAAACACCGGATGAGTTATGTGTGCCTTCATATAAGCTGGCCAACTGTGAGTAACCAAACAACGTGCACTATATATGACTCAAAACTCGTATGAGCGGACGGGTCCCTAGCGGACTATCCAAGAATGCGATACGGAAATTTTACTAGAGCTGTTACCAACCAACACGTGATTCACTGCTGATTCGTGCCCTAAGATTCATGACCCTGATGAAAAGTGTATGCATCCAAAAAAAAATATAGTTTTATCTGGGCACAAATCTTAGAGCTTCTCCAACCGGACCCCCCACTTCCCTCTATACATCCAAGCGGACAATCCGGACATGGCCCGGACAGAAAACTCCACCCAACTAGACTGAACGCTCACCCGACATGGATCTTTCTGACACTTCTATCCTCTCCCTTGCCTAGCTCCGCCACCCTTTGCGTAGCTCTGCCACCGTTTCGGCCTCCTAGCCGCTCCCCCACCACCGTCCACACTCCCGTCTCACCTTTCCCGACCAGATTTTGGATAGAGAAGAGCTCCGCGACGACCACTTTGCACCCCATTTCCGCAGAGCATTTCGGATGCCTCCGAACCATTCCGTGGCCCGTTGGCGGTCTCGCATGGATTCCAAGATTGTACGAATGTCCGATTGGGTTTCTTCGAACATAGGTCATCTCTGCATGCCGCCTCTACTGTCTGAGCCACACTTCGTCGTCCCGAGCTCTCCCGCCCGCTGATGGTGCACCATGGTTTCCTGGGACACCAACAAGGATGCAGTTTTCACCCCCAGAAAATGGGAACATCACCTCCTCCGATTCCACCACGGTATGATTTAGGTTTTTCTCAAAATTTGCATTTATTCCAAAACTTTGCAATTGGATTTGAGTTGCATATTGTTATCATTTAGGATTCATCAACATGTAATTGCAACGTCCGAGGTGTGATATCTGAGTTGAATAGTTGCCTCTGAGGCAAAATGTTTAGTTTGAAAGATTTAAACTTCACAATCGATGGAAAAGAAGATTGAAGAAAATCTAGAGCTAGCTCGAGAAACAAAATGGAATGGAGGAAGCAATGAAGACGATTGAAAAGGAGAATAGAGGAATAGAGAACACAAGAACATGATAGAAGAAGATACTTGCAGAAAATAAAGTGGAAATGGACTTGCATCTTGCCGATATATCAATGATTACAATATCAAGACGAATGCAAGTTGGTTGAAAATAAAAAGGATTAAGATATATGATATGGAGAAGGAGATGCGTCTACACTTTGCATTGAAAGCGATAGTTATCTTAGTCATGATTATAATCACCATGTATGGATTGTCTATGTGCACTATATATGTAGTATGCTAGAAACGGTTTCCAGGGTGCTCGAGAACGGCGTCTAGGGTGCGGCCGGGCACACCCCACCATGCCGTCCGGCCGGCGGAGTTGTGCCGCGCAGGTACCGGCGGCGGGCCGTGGTAGTCATTTAGGGTGAAGTACGTGTTCCAGGCGACGTTGTTCGCCGGGTCCCAGATCGGGTTGTCCCGCTGCTCCGGCGTCATGTCAGCGCGGGCCGCCTCGATCTCCGCCTCCCTGTCTTCGCCGGCGGGTATGGGAGGCACCGACAACCCATTGGCGCTGATCCGTCATGATAAGGCACAGGTAGTCCGATCTTTCGATGAGATATGATATGTCGATTCTTGGTGGAGTTCGACATTGACGATCCGACTTCTACGCACAGGTACGCAGCGCCAACGCAATCGCTAAACCAATCTCCGTGAGTTACGAACCCTGCAGAAGCACGATCAGCCTGACCAAAAAGGTCTAGTTCTACCTGCGATCGAGAAACAAGTAAGAACCAATATTGCAATCAAGAATTGCGGATGGAAGATGAACTTTATTGATGAATGTTGGGATCTTGCAAGTGCGTAGTACATGAGTTCTAGCCGACACTTGTGCCTATGGCGAAGACTAGCAAAAGCTGAGTTCTTTTTAACTAAACAAAATCCCCGTCTAAACGATGACCTAAGGGGGGTATATAAGGAGGAGAAAAAGGGATTTCGACCAACCAAGGGATGGTGGTCGAATCCAACCCTAAGTGGACTTTACTTCCTCCATACGGACTCTAAAAATGCACTAAAAAGTCTGACTCGAAATTACATAGGCCCTGGCCCATAAATAAAGGTGGCGCAGCACCATATGTGACTATGGACGAAAATATGAAGTATAGGCATGAATATTTCGTCCAAGTCTTCAATCATCATATTCTCCATTGGTGGTATAATCATCTCCATCATGAGCACTCCTGCTGCCATCTCCTTGCACGTACATACTCCATAGCTTGTCCTTCGCATCCATGCTTGGTCCATCATTCCTAAGAGAGACAAACACATCTAATTTAGGCAGCATCATATTCTCATGTATATTAGGAGTAGCTTGTAAAAACGAAAGTACCTGTTGATTAAGTTGACGTGCACGAGCTCTAGTGATAGGTCCTTGTAATGGAGATGGTGTAGTAGCTGCGGTTGCATCTATAGTAGGGATGTCCTCATCATCCTCCCCTTTTTGAATTGAAGTCGTCCTCGACGCCATCTCATCATTCTCTCCCAAGTATGGCTTCCAATCTGCAATGTTAAATGTGGGACTAACCCCAAAATCTGTAGGCAACTCAAGTTTATATGCATTATCATTTATTTTCTCTAACACCTTAAAAGGACCATCAGCCCGTGGCATTAACTTGGACTTGCGCAAATCAGGAAAACGGTCTTTGCGCAAATGTAACCATACAAGATCTCCAGGTTCAAACACAATTTTCTTTCTCCCCTTATCCCCATACATTTTATATTTTGCATTCATGCGTTCAATATTTTCTTTAACAGTGGCATGCAACTTTAACACCAAATCAGCATGTTGTGTAGCATCTAGATCATTTGGCACCAAGGATGGAAGAGGCAATAAATCAATAGGTGCACGAGGAATAAAACCATACACAACTTCAAAAGGGCACATTTTAGTAGTAGAATGCATTGAACGATTATAAGAAAATTCGATATGAGGCAAGCATTCTTCCCACTTTTTTAAATTCTGTTTTAACACAGCCCTTAGCATAGTAGACAAAGTTCTATTAACCACTTCAGTTTGTCCATCAGTTTGGGGATGACATGTAGTACTAAACAGCAACTTAGTTCCCAACTTTGCCCATAAGCATCTCCAAAAATGGCTAAGAAATTTAGTGTCACGATCTGAAACTATAGTATTTGGCACACCATGCAAACGAACAATTTAACGAAAGAACAAATCATCAACATGTGTAGCATCATCAGTTTTGTGACAGGGAATAAAGTGTGCCATTTTCGAAAATCTATCCACAACAACAAAAATACTACCCCTCCCCTTCTATGTGCGAGGTAATCCCAAAACAAAGTCCATAGAAATATCCTCCCAAGGCACACTAGGAACAGGAAGAGGCATATATAAACCATGAGGATTAAGACGTGACTTAGCTCTTTGACATGTAGTGCAGCGACCAACAAATCTCTCAACGTCCCGACGCATCCGTGGCCAAAAGAAGTGTGCAGCAAGGACATCCTCCGTCTTCTTCACACCAAAATGTCCCATCAATCCTCCTCCATGCGCTTCCTGCAACAACAAAAGACGAACGGAACTATCTGGGATGCAAAGTTTGTTAGCGCGGAACACAAATCCATCATTGAGGACGAATTTGTTCCAAGTTCTCCCTTTACAATTCTGCAACACAACTTTGAAATCAACATCATGTATATATTGTTCTTTAATGGTTTCCAATCCAAAAATTTTGAAGTCAAGCTGAGACAACATAGTATAGCGTCGTGATAAAGCATCAGCAATAACATTGTCTTTACCCTTTTTGTGTTTAATGACATAGGGAAAAGTCTCAATAAATTCAACCCACTTAGCATGACGACGGTTCAGTTTTGCTTGACTATGAATATGCTTCAAAGATTCAAGATCAGAATGTATAACAAATTCTTTAGGCCATAAATAATGTTGCCAAGTTTCTAAAGTCCGAACAAGAGCATATAATTTCTTATCATAAGTAGAATAGTTCCGACTAGGCCCACTCAATTTTTCACTAAAATATGCAACAGGTTTTCCATCTTTTAATAACACACCTCCCAACCCAATTCCACTAGCATCACATTCAAGCTCAAAAGTGTTATTAAAATCGGGAAGTTGGAGCAAAGGAGCATGTGTTAACTTATCTTTCAATAGCATGAAAGCCTCCTGTTGTGCATCGCCCCAAACAAAGGGCACGTCCTTCTTTGTTATCTCATTCAGCAGCGCTGTAATAGACCCAAAGTCTTTGACAAAACGCCGGTAGAACCCAGCGAGGCCAAAGAAACTCCTCACTTGGGTGACTGTTAGTGGAGTCGGCCAACTCGAAATCGCCTCAATCTTTGCGGGATCCACTTCAATGCCCTGCGCGGTAACAACATAGCCAAGAAACACAACTCGATCGGTGCAAAAGGTGCACTTCTCAAGGTTACCAAATAAACGTGCAGCTCGCAAAGCATAAAAAACAGCACACAAATGAGTCACATGATCCTCTAAAGATTTGCTTTAAATCAATATATCATCAAAGTAGACCACCACAAAACGTCCAATGAAAGCACGCAAAACTTCATGCATTAATCTCATGAAAGTACTAGGAGCATTAGTTAAACCAAAAGGCATCACTAACCACTCATAGAGACCAAATTTTGTTTTGAATGCTGTTTTCCATTCATCTCCTAATTTCATACGAATTTGGTGGTAACCACTACGCAAATCAACTTTAGAGAACATGGTAGAGCCACTCAATTCATCAAGCATATCATCCAAACGTGGTATAAGGTGTCTATAATGAATTGTGATATTATTAATAGCCCTACAATCAGTACACATGCGAGAAGAACCATCTTTCTTTGGTACCAAAAGAATAGGAACAGCACATGGACTAAGAGACTCACGAACATAACCTTTGTCGAGTAGTTCTTGAATTTGTCATTCAATCTCTTTCGTCTCCTCAGGGTTGGTACGGTAGGCTGCACGGTTTGGAAGCGAAGCACCCGGTATGAGATCAATTTGGTGCTCTATTCCTCGAATGGGTGGCAGCCCCGGTGGCATCTCCTTGGGAAAAACATCCGCATACTCCTGCAAAATATTAGCAACAGCGGGTGGCAAAGTGGAAGGCATATCCTCAAAAGAAAACAGGACCTCTTTGCATATGATTGCATAACAAACAGAAGTATTCACATCCAAGTCAGAAATATCAGATTTGGTAGCAAGTAAAGTTGGATGCTTCAAACGAATTTCATTAGGTAATTTGGAACCATATTTAGGAGTATTATTTGGTGGCATCACCTCATTAGCAACAATCTGGTTTTCACTTTTTTTGTTTCTCCTGATTTTTTGCTCTACTAGCTCTAGCAAGATCATCTTTCAAAATATGTTCAGGAGTCATAGGTTTGAGACCAATTTTCTTTCCATCATGCACAAGAGTATAATGATTAGTTCTACCATTATGCACAGATTATTTATCATATTGCCATGGTCTACCAAGTTGTCGGCACAGTGGAAACCAGGGTACCACGGGCTGGCCTGCCAGGGCCCACAAGATCCTTTGGACGATTTTCGCTAAGGACCAGGCTCTCCAAGCCTGGCGAGCTTCGCGAGGATTTTCGCCTCGCGAAGGGTTTTTTCTCCTCGCCAAGGATTCTCTCCCTTGGCGAGGGATCGCTCCTCGACAAGGTGTCTCCGACGCCGCCCGCAATTCTGCTAAGGACCAAGCTGAAAGGCTCGGCGAGGCTTTTCGCCTTGCGAAGCGCCTTCCTTGTGAAGCCATCTCTGCCCCCACGGCAGAGCGCACATGGGCTCTGCGCCATGTGCAGAGTGACGTGCGTGCCTACGCGCGATGACGACGACGCCGCAGTTGCCGTTTCCATGTATAAAGCAGTCAACAAAGCGGAGCCAAGCAAAGCGGACAACGAGTATTGCCTCTTTGGTGATAAGGGAACAGTCTGCAGCTACACTCCAAGGGCGACGTCACCGTGGGTCACCTCCCACCTCGGCAAGCGCCAGCCCGCCGTCCAGTTGGTCGGTGCCCCTTTTCAGCTTTGGTGACGCCGTTCCCCTGCCGTGGACCGCGTCCACGAGCTTTACCTTTATGTTGGACTTCACCTTTATCGTGCACCGCGCCTCCTCCGTTGTCGCCGTGTGGTAACCCTTCCCGCCCAAATGTTTGGGCAGAAGAGGTCCAAGACGCCTATAAAAGGAGGGGGAGCACGCCCAAGCAAAGGGCTCGACCTTCGGTTAGTACAGCTCCAGTAGACCCTAACCCTAGATCTGAAGACTAGCAAGTAGCCATTGTTAGCCACCTCGAGCTCGACAAGCTCTCCTTGTACTGTGAACTCTCCAAGCAGTGCAATACACAAAAGCAGGACGTAGGGGTTTTACCTCGACAAGAGGGCCCTGAACCTGGGTAAGACCAAGCGTTCCATCTCTGCAGTGCTGTCCCGCAGCGAGTCCGACGAGCACCGTCGCCGGAGCACGTTGAGGGTTGTTTGATTCCGTGTTCAGCCCCTTACTCGATCCTTCTCGAGACACCCCCAGTTCCTGGGACAGTTCTCCGACATTTGGCACGCCAGGTAGGGGGCTGAGGCGCGTCTTCATCCTCGACACAGCCATGGCCGGCTCTCGTGCCGAACGTCTCACTCGCCGGACGGCTAGCGCCGCCACCGCTCCCGTAGGCCGCCCGCACGGCCGCCCGCGTGGGAGCTCTGCTCCGGAGCGCCGTGTCGACCCCGAGCCCCGCGTCGAGCACCCGGATGACGACGACATCGACCACGCTAAGGACGACCTCGGCGAAGAGGAGGCCTCCTCCCTGCACCCGTCGCGGGACCGTGCTGCCTCCTCGCTGGGCCGCCCTGCGCCCAGCCCGGCGACTGCGCTCCTCATGGCGCAGGAGCTGCTGCAGTACCACCCCACGCCGGCGGCTCAGGAGGCCTGGCTCAACCGCGTTGCCGAGCTCATCGGCGCCGCTCGCGCCGCCGCACCCGCACCGTCTCGCTCCCTGGTTCCTTCTGCGCTCGTGGGGGACGTGGCGCACGACGCACCTCCCGCGCCTCCTCGTCAGCCCGCGCCCGCTCCAGCTCCACCGGTTCCACCGCAACCTGCTCCAGCGGGGGCTCCTCCTCGCGACGGCCGCGCTGCATCGCACGCGTCGTCGCCACACGACTGCCAAATCATGCAGCGATCCCCTGAGGACGCACGCGTGAGCATCGAGCGCGGGCAGGAACGCCGCAACCGCGTCGTCCAGGACGTTGCCACCGCCGGGCGCCACCTCCGTGCCACCCTCGCCAACGGCACGGTCACCTACGGCATGACGGCCGCGTTCACTCGCAGCCTTCGTCTCGTCGTCTGGCCGGTCAAGTTCAGGCCGGACCTCCCTCCGCGCTACGACGGCAAGAACAACCCCCTGGAGTTCCTGCAGCTCTACTCTCTGGCCATCCAGGCCGCCGGGGGCGACGACAAGGTCATGGCGAACTGGTTCCCCATGGCCCTAAAGGACTCCGCGTCCTCATGGCTCACCAACCTCCCCGCCGAGTCCATCAACACCTGGGAGGAGCTCTGCTGGTGCTTCGTCGCCAACTTCAAGGGCACGTACGAGCACGGCCTCACCTACAACGACCTCCGCGCCGTGCGTCAGAAGCCCGGCGAGACCCTCCGCAAGTACATCTAGCGCTTCAGCCAAGTGCGCAACAAGATCCCCAACGCCACCGACGCACAGGTCATTTCGGCCTTCCAGGCTGGGGTCACAGATGTGCGGATGCTCGAGAAGCTTGGCATCCACGACAACATCACCACCGTCGTCAAGCTTTTCGAACTGGCGGACAAGTGCGCCAAGGCTGAAGAGGGCCGCTTGTTCATCAAGAACGAGCCAGGGGACCCCACTGAGGGGTCCAAGAAGAAGAAATCCTCCGAAAAGCGCAAGACTACTGCGGTCCTCGCGGCAGAGCCCGACGAAGCAGCCTCGCCAAGCTGCCACTCCAGCCGCAGGACCTGAGAAGAAGGATGATCGTCCCTTCTGCATCTACCACAACAGGCACTCTCATGCCACCGAGGACTGCTTCGACATCAAGAGGCTTCGCGAGGCTCGCGAGGCAAACGGAGGCCGCGGAGGCCGCGACGGAGGCCGCGGCGGCCGCGGGGGGCGACGCTGGAACAACAACTACAACGACAACTACCAGCAGAACCCCCAGGCCAATGCCGCTCAGCCCGCGAACGACAACCTGCCTGCCAAGGCTGACGAGGGCTACCAGGTACCTCGCGGGGCCGCTTGCATCCTCGGCGGGGCTCAGGCCCCTCGCTCCAACCGCCACTTTAAGCAACTCGCTCGCGAGGTCGCAGCAGCCCTCCCTGGAGTCGAGGCCTCCAGGCCCCTCAAGTGGTCCCAGTGCCCCATTACATTCGACTCCGGCGACCACCCCAAGTCCACCCTCGACCGTTGGCACCATCCCGCTGGTCTGCACCCCCACCATCAACAACATCGCCGTCTCTAAGACGCTCATTGATGGGGGTGCCGGCCTCAACGTCATCTCCGTCGAGACATTCGAGAAGCTGCAGGTGCCCTACGAGCGGCTCATGCCCACCAGGCCCTTCTCGGGAGTGACAGAGGGTCTTACCACCCCTTTGGGGCAGGTGAGGCTCCCCGTCACTTTCGGTACCCAGGCCAACTACCGCACCGAGCTGATCGACTTCGACGTCGCGCACATCGGCCTGCCCTACAACGCCATACTCGGCTACCCCGCCCTCGCCAAATTCATGGCGGTGACCCACCACGCCTACAACCTCGTCAAGCTCCCTGGCTCGGGTGGCACCATTGTCATCCGCGGCGTGGTCTCGGACGCCCTGTACGCTGCGCAAGCGGCCTACAAGGCTGCCGCGGTGGCGTCACCCGCTGACGAGGACGAGGAACCCCTCCCGAGGCCCCCCGCGAAGAAGAAGCAGCTGTTCTCCCAGGAGAAGGCCGCGACAAAGCAAGTGTCTCTGGAGGCAAGCGGCTCGGGGGCTTGCGTCACCATCGGCGCCAACCTGCCTCCCAAATAGGAAAGCGCGCTCGTCGCCTTCCTCAGGGCAAACTCTGACATGTTCGCCTGGACACCGTCAGATATGTCCGGAGTACCGAGGGAGGTGATCGAGCACCACTTAGCCGTGTGTCCAAACGCACGCCCCGTCAAGCAAAAAGCGCGGCGCCAAGCGCCAGAGAAGCAAGACTTCATCGTCAAGGAAGTAGACAAGCTGAAGAAGGCCAGCATCATCAAGGAAGTGGTCCACCCCACTTGGCTCGCCAATGGTGTGGTTGTCCCCAAGCACACCGGAGGAAGCCGCCTCTGCATCGACTTCACCGATCTCAACAAGGCCTGCCCCAAGGACCCCTATCCCCTCCCGAGGATCGACCAGATCGTGGACTCCACCGCCGGCTGCGCGCTCCTCTGTTTTCTGGATGCCTTCTCTGGTTATCACCAGATCAAGATGGCAAAGGAGGACGAGGAGAAGACAGCATTTCTCACCCCTTGTGGTGTGTTCTGCTACGTCTGCATGCCCTTCGGCCTGAAGAACGCCGGCGCCACTTTCCAGCGCCTCATGAGGATCGCCTTGGGAGCTCAAATGGGGAGGAACGCAGAGGCCTACGTCGATGACATCGTCGTCAAGACCCGCGAGAAGGACACGCTCATCCAGGACCTCGAGGAAACCTTTGCCAACCTGCGCAAGGTCAACATCAAGCTGAACCCCGCCAAGTGCGTCTTCGGGGTCCCTTCAGGCAAGCTCCTCGGTTTCCTGGTATCTCACCGCGGCATTGAAGCCAACCCCGACAAAATCAAGGCCATAGAGCAGATGCAGCCTCCTCGTCGCCTCAAGGACATGCAACGCCTAGCGGGATGTATGGCCAGCCTTGGCCGTTTCATCTCCAAGTTCGGCGAGAGGGCGCTGCCATTTTTCAAGATCATGAAGAGGTCCGGTCCCTTCAAGTGGACCCCTGAAGCAGCAAAGGCCTTCGAGGACCTGAAGAAATATCTGGCGAGCCCACCCATCATGGTTGCCCCACGCCCTCGCGAACCTCTGAAGCTGTACCTTGCAGCCACTCCTCAGACGGCAAGCGCGGTCTTGGTGGCTGAAAGAGAAGAGCCAGTCCTCGACAAGCAGACCTCCGCCTCGCCAAACCCAGAACCCCCTGACAAGGAAGCAGCCTCGTCAAGCCTCCAGCCCCAAGAAAACCTCGCCAAGGACTCCACCGAGCCTGGGGAGGAGCCAGCCGCTGCCTCACCAACAACTACCCTCGTCGAGCATCCCGTGTACTTCGTCAGCACAGTGCTGCGGGACGCTCGCGAGCGCTACCCCATGCAGCAAAAGCTCCTTTTCTCGCTCCTCATCGCCTCCAGGAAGCTGCGCCACTACTTCCAGGGTCACCCCATCAAGGTGGTCACCTCATATCCCCTGGAGCAGGTCCTGCGCAACCCGAACGCGACAGATCGCGTCGCAGGCTGGGGCATTGAGCTACAACCTTTCGAGCTGGAGTTTGACACCACCAGGGTCATCAAGGGCAGAGTGCTGGCTGATTTCATGGCCGAATGGACGGACACGCGCAAAGAAGAAGAGCTTCCAGAGGAGGAAGCTACAGCCTCAGGAGGAACGACACCAAGCCACTGGACCATGCACTTCGACGGCGCCTTTGCGGCCAGGAGTGCAGGGGCTGGCGCCGTTCTCACCTCACCGACAGGCGACAAGCTCTACTACGCCGTCCAACTGTGCTTCAAGGACAACGACAAGGTCTCCAACAACATCGCTGAGTATGAAGGCCTCCTCGCCGGGCTCAGAGCCGCCATCGCCCTCGGCATCAAGTACATCCTCATCAAGGGCGACTCCCAGCTCCTCGTCAACTTCTCCAACAAAAGCTACACGCCTAAGGACACCTATATGGTGGCCTACCTTGAAGAGGTACGCAAGCTGGAGAAACACTTCAGGGGCATGGAGCTCAAGCACATCCCGCGGGCAGAAAACCAAGAGGCAGATGAAATTGCTCGGCGAGCAGCAAGAAGAGAAGCCCAGAAGCCTGGAGTATTTGAGGAGAGGCTCACCAAGGCCTCGGTCAAGCAACCTGTGGTCAACATCAGCATCGACGAGGAGCTCCCACCCTGCCCCACCAAGCGGAGCACCAAACTGTGGGTTGCCCTCGGGCGATCGTTTGCTGCTAACCCTGGTACGACAAGACACTGGTTGGATCGACGAGATCAAGAACTACCTGCAGAACCGAGCCCTCCCCGAAGACGACGCAGAGGCCGAGAGAATTGCTCGCCAGGCCAAGTCCTACTGCCTCCACGACGGAGACCTGTACCGCAAGCGACCCAATGGGGTTGCGCTGCGGTGCGTCCCTGCCGAGGAAGGCCGCCAGCTCATCAATGACATCCACAGCGGCGAGTGCGGCCACCACTCTTCCTCGCGCACCATTGCAGGCAAGGTCTTCCGGAGTGGCTTCTACTGGCCATCAGTGCTTCAAGATGCTGCCGAAATCGTCCAATCCTGCGACGCATGCCAATTCCACGCCAAGCAAATCCACCAGCCCGCGCAAGGACTCCAGACGATCCCGCTCTCCTGGCCGTTCGCGGTCTGGGGGCTGGACCTGCTGGGACCCTTCCCGCGAGCGCTCGGGGGCTACCGCTACCTCTACGTCGCCATCGACAAATTCACCAAGTGGCCTGAGGTGGAGCCCGTGCGCACCATTCCGGCGAAGTCGGCGGTAAAATTCATAAGGAGCCTGGTCTGCCGCTTCGGCGTGCCCAATCGCATCATCACCGACAACGGCTCACAATTCATCAGTGGCGCCTTCAAGTCCTACTGCGGCAGCATCGGCGCCCAAATCTGCTACGCCTCGGTGGCGCATCCACGAAGCAACGGGCAGGCCGAACGAGCCAACGCCGAGGTGCTCAAGGGCCTCAAGACGAGAAGCTTCAACCGCCTCAAGGCCAGCGGCAAGCATTGGATCGATGAGCTCCCCTCGGTGCTCTGGTCCATCCGCACCACGCCAACAAAGCCAACTGGTGAGACGCCGTTCTCCCTCGTCTATGGCGCTGAAGCCGTCCTCCCCAGCGAGATCACTCATGGCTCTCCGCGAGTCTTGGCTTTCAAGGAGGCTGAGGTGGACGAACTCCGCAACGACGACCTGCTGCTGCTTGAAGGGCTCCGCCGCAATGCGGCCCTGAGAGCGGCAAGGTACCAGCAAGACCTCCGTCGCTACCACAGCCGCCACATCCGGCCGCGCACTCTCGAAGCAGGAGACCTTGTCCTGAGGAGAATCCTCTCCAGGGCAGGCCTCCACAAGCTCTCGCCGATGTGGGAAGGCCCCTACAGAGTCGTGCACATCGCCAGGCCTGGCTCTGCGCGGCTCGAGACGGAGGACGGCGTTCCTGTCGCCAACCCCTGGAATATCCAGCACCTGCGCAAGTTCTACCCCTGATCGCCACCGGCGAGCAATTTTTTGCATCAAGGGGAGAGCCACGCGCCATCATCCTCCACGAGGAAAAACTCCGGGCTCCCCTCTCTACTATACGTTGCCGCGGGCCGTTCGAGAAGACTCCCAAGCCACCAAGCCTCGGCATGGTAACCTCTTCAGGCACCATGTCTTGGCGAGGTGGATCCCCATGCCGGTCATGGTGGAACGCAGGCTAAAAGCCACCCCCGCATAGGGGCCCCCTGAGCTCTCTCTACATGCGTCTGCCTCGGGCACGCCTCTCGAGAGTCTCAGCCACAGAATGTGGACCCCATGCCAAGAGCATGGCGGATTTTTTGTGCTTCTGGCCACGCCAGTGTAATGAACCTATGTTTCAGGACAATTTGAACTCTTGCGCATCGCGCCAAGCATATTTTTCGGCTTCGGCAAAGCTGTTATTACTATTTATTCTCGCTCGTATGATCCCTCCTGTGTATCTCACGAGCGGGGGCTAGCAGGGTGCCATGCCACGGGAGCATCCCGGCAGCACCTAAAACCCAAGGGATCCGAGCTCTGAACTTGCGGGTCAGCTCTCATGCATGTCAACTCCCAAGGAGCTCTGAACTCATGGGTCAGCTCCCGCGCACGTCAACTCACCAAGGATCACCAAAACCTTGGTGCTTGTTCTCCTCGTGAGACACACATGAAGGAACCTACGAGCACAAGTTATCTAGCTATCTATTGCTTGTGGGTATGCCTATCTCTCCAAATGCAGGAAAACAGGCTCTCCAAGCCTCAGGCAACGTCAAGGCAAAAACATCTCGCCAGGGAACCAACACCCTCTCCAAGGCAGAATGCCTCGCTAAGCTAAGTACAAAGACTTGGTTAAACTTCCTCTTGCTGGTTTTTGCCCCTCGAGTCTCTTTTCTCTCTCCCACGCCTCATGGGCTGCTTGCACGTCAAGGGGAGCCCCAAGCATCGCGCTTCGAGGAGCCCTTACTTCTTGAGGCCTCACACACCCCCCGGCCTTGTGGAGCCCTGACTCTCGCATACCGAAGCGGCGGTGGTGTAGCGCTAAGAGAGGGTCCTAAGACGTAGAGCGGAAAAAGACATGAGGGGGAAAGACAAAGGTTCCCGAGGGACGTTCACAGGCGCACTCCAATATAACTTAACAAGTTCTTACAAAGTTTACAACCAAAATACCACGATAATGTGCCCCATGCACGACCAGCTACAGGAAGTTCAGGCCGTCGCGCCTCCTGAGGTGCCCGCTCCGTCCGCGGCAGCTCCCGCCTCCAGGGCGCCTTCCCTCGCCATCGCCTTCGTCTTCATCGACCAGACCTGGTCGTACTTCTTGGCGAGCACCTCAGCGGCCTCCCCCGCCTTGCTGCTGATCTCGACCGGCTCCATCACGGCCTCGAGGTTGAACGAGGGCCAGAGCTTCAGAAGGTTGCTGAAGACGCGGCTGGTGGCAAGGACGAGGAGATCGCGGCTCTCCGCCACAACGCGCTCGTCGAAGCGTTTCGCGACCTTTTCAATCTCCCCGAGGAATTGCCCGAAGAATTGCGTGTGTGCTGCCTCGTCGTCGATCCCTCCGAGGGAAGGTGGGGGACCTCAATCCTCAGGTCGTCCCCGATGGCGTTCGCGCGGCGAACCAACTCATGGAGCATGAGCTGGCGCTGGCGCGTCATGGCCCGGCTGTGCCGCGCGGAGTCTTGCGCTTGCTCTGCGCGGTCCGCGGCCGGTCCCACCTGCTGCTGGAGGTCGCTCAGGTCCGCCTTCAGGGCGCTGATCTCCTTCTCCGCGCGAGTCAGCGCCTCCTTGGCGTGCTGGAGGCGAGAGGTCAACTCCCTCTCCGACTTCTCGAGCCCTTCGATCTTGTGCAGGAACTCGGTGCGCTTGGTTGTGAAGCGCTCCTCCTGCATCTTGGCCTTGGCATCGTAGTCGTTGGCGAGGCTCTCGCGGATGCGCTCAACCCTGGCGTCGGCCTCCTCCTGGGTCCGCTTCTGCTTTACCGCAAGGTCGGCGTTGGCCTTGTCGTGGCGCTCCTTGCGGGTGGCCTCGCTCCTGGCCACCGAATTCTCGCGCTCTTGCAGTTGCCCCTCGCGGATGGCCTGGGCCGCCTCGAGCAGTTGGATTTGCTCCTCGCGTGATGCAGCTCGTTCTCCTCGAGGGAGAGCTCTTCCTCGCGCCGCTTCAGCTCGGTCTCGCGAGGCGCTAGCTGCCCCTCGCGGGCATCCAGTTGCTCGCGCAACTCCTTCAGCTGGTCCTCGCGGCCTCGGACTCGTTGGCGAATTTCTCCTCTGCGGCCGCTAGCTCCTGGTGCTTGGCGGTGGTCTCCATTTCCAGCGCCTCCCGGGCGGCGTCCAGCTGATCCATGACCTCAGCCGCCTCCCGCTTGACGCTGTCGCGGGTCTCCTTCGCGAAGCGCATCGCTTCTTCGCGCGCCGCTCTTGCCGACGCGTCCTGCCGGCGGCACGTTTCCACCCGCTCGTGGAGAAGGGCCCAGGCGTCTGCAAGCCTCGCCCGCTCCTTCTCCCTGGCGAGATCTTCCTCGGCGAGCTGCGCCGCCAGCTCATCGAGCGCCCGCCGCGATTGGCGGAAGACAACGTCGCGGCGAACCGCGCGAGGGCGCGGCTCGCTCAGCGCCAGGACCCCTGCGTCGTTGTGGGGCGCAGAGGCCTCGACGCTCGTCGAGGCGCCCAGGGTACCTTGCCCCGAGCTTGTAGTGGCCCCCGTCGTGGCTTGGGGGCTCGTGAGGGCTCCCCCTCGCCGCCCGCGTCGAGAGTCCTCAGGGGCTGGGCGTCCTCTCGCCCCCGGCCCCGCCGCTTGGGGGCCCCAGAGGCAACACCGCCTCTTGCTCTTCGGGGGCGCTCCCCGCCCCTTCAACGGTGGCCGCGTCCGTCGCGGCCTCGGGCGCGTCCGCCCTTCTTGTTGGAGCCTCCTCCGTCTCTGGGGGCGGCTCCAGGACGATCTCCTCGTCAACCGCTTCCTCTTCCTCGCGGTGCTCGGCCTCGGGAGGAGTAGCAGCCCGGGTTGGCGGGGCGTCGCCAGCTCAATCACCTCCTCCTCGTGGTGCTCGACCACGGGGGGAGAAGCTACCCTAGCTGGAGGCGTCGTCGCCTCCTCGACCACCACCACCTCCGCGCGGTGCTCACCCGCGGGAGGGGACTGTCTCTTGCTGCGGCACGTCAGCCGCCCGCCGCGGCTCGTCAGCCGCCTGCTCCGACCCTTCGGTCGCCCGCTGCGGCTCTTCGGCCGCCCGCTGCGGCTTATCGGCCACAGGTGTCTCCCCGGCGGCGCTGGCGATCTCCCCAAGCTTGCGGAGGCGCCGCTTCCTCGGCGCCGTGGGTACACTGAAGAAACACAAGCAAAGTATAGACCCCTCAGGAGGAGTTTCTCTGAAGCAAGTGCTGAAAGAAAAGAAAGGACCAAACTTACTCGTCGGCCGCTCTCCACACCCTTTTCTTCCCCCTGGGCGGCTGGAGGGCGCTCGCTCCGGCCTCTTCGGGAGGCGCCGCTGCCTCCTCGGGAGGTGCATCCCTTGAGGCGGCCCCGGCGTCCTTGTCGTGGAGGGCCTTGGTGCGGGGCTCGTGACGCCCCTCTCCTGCTGCTGCCCTCCTCCGCAGGGCGATGGGAACGGACCACGTGGAAGGCGTCCTCGTCGCCGCTAGAGGAAATCTCCTGGAGGTCCGCGCCGGGCGGCACGTTCCTTGAACCTGCATCCTCGCCAGAGGGGTTGGCACCTCGGGAAGCTTCCTCCTCGCCCGAGGGGTTGGCGCCTCGGGAAGCCTCATCCTCGCCGGACTCTTCATCCTCGTCCGGCTCCGCGCGTCGCCCGCCTGTTCCTGCTCCGCCGCCCACGGGTTGCGGCGGGACCCGACGAGCCTCGCGGGTCTGATGCCCCACTCGTCAAAGAGGGGTAGGAGCCTACGGGCCTCGCGCACGCTCTCATCCACATAGACGAACAGCGGCAAGGCGTCGTCGTTGCTTGGGGGCGAAATAGACGTCGTGGCAAAGAGGGCCCTCATGATCTGCTTCAGCTCTTCCGGGGAGAGATCATCGGGGCTGAGGCGCATCCTATCATCCGGGCCTGAATAGGTCCACATCGGCGCCGAATGCCATTGAAGAGGAGCGATGCGGCGTGCAACGAAGTCATTCGCCACCATCCGGCCGGTGAGCCCGGCCTCGCGGAGCACCTGAATACGCTCATATACCGCCATGAGCTTAGGGCCCTCGAAGTCACCACTCGCCCAACGCGCCCACTTCCTCGCCCGGCGCCACGGGTGCCGGGCGGCGGTTCGACGACTTGGTGCGGACAAAGAGCCACTTCTCGCGGAACTTCTCCACTTCTTCGTCACCTCGGTGATGGCATTCTCACCCTGCCACGTGATGGGAATGTATTCCTCACTTCTGGCGGCGGCGATGCGGAAGGAGACGCATCCAAGCCGCTCGTTCGACTTGGTGCTCCGGAGAGAGTAGAACCTGTGGAAGAGGGCTACCGAGGGGTGGACACCGACGTATGCCTCGCAGAGGTAGGCAAAGATGGCGAGAATGAGCACGGAGTTGGGGTGGAGGTGAAGAAGTTGGATCCGGTACGCTTCGAGGATCGCCAGGAGGAAGCTGGAGAAGGGGGAACGAGGCCGGCGTAGAGTGTGTGGAAGAAGACGGGGTAGTACCCCAGGCCGACATTGCTGCTGCCGGGCGCTATGCTGGTAGCGCCGAGCTCGTGGGTGTTGGCGGCCACCAGGTGCCGCGCCCTGGAAACCGCCGCCGCGCCAACGAGGGACTCCGGCATCGTCCCCTGGGGCGCGGCGCCCCGCACCACCGCCGCAGACGCGCCGGTCTGCATCGCGGCCTTGCCCTTCTGGCCGTCGGTTGCCCTCTTGGGAGCCATGGCCGCCGGAAGAAAAACTCGAAGACGAAGACCTCGGAAGCGGCGAGCTCTGAGAGGAAGAAGAGGTTTTTGGAGAAGAGGGCGGCGGAGTAATGGGAGAAGTGACGGGCGCTGCCTGCGCACCCAGGCTTTATTGACCGGCTCCCGAGTCGTGGCGGGCCCCGCCACGTCGCCCGTTGGAGCCGAGGAGGTCGTGGCCGCGGGCGCAACCGCTGCGTGCCACGTGTCGCGGCCCTGTCAGGCATCTTTGGCCCCTCGACGCTTCGCCTTCGTCATGGGCCTCGGCGTGCCCGTCGCGGGCCCGGGGGCTACTGTCGGCACAGTGGAAACCAGGGTACCACGGGCCGGCCTGCCAGGGCCCACAAGATCCTTTGGATGATTTTCGCTAAGGACCAGGCTCTCCAAGCCTGGCGAGCTTCGCGAGGTTCTTTCCCCTCGCGGAGGGTTTTTTCTCCTCGCCAAGGATTCTCTCCCTTGGCGAGGGATCGCTCCTCGACAAGGCGTCTCCGACGCCGCCCGCAATGCTGCTAAGGACCAAGTTGAAGGGCTCGGCGAGGCTTTTGCCTCACGAAGCTCCTTCCTCGCGAAGCAATCTCTGCCCCCGCGGCAGAGCGCACATGGGCTCTGCGCCATGTGCAGAGTGACGTGCGTGCCTACGCGCGGTGACGACGACGCCGCAGTTGCCGTTTCCGTGTATAAAGCAGTCAACAAAGCGGAGCCAAGCAAAGCGGACAACGAGTATTGCCCCTTTGGTGACAAGGGAACACTCTGCAGCTACGCTCCAAGGACGACGTCACCGTGGGTCACCTCCCACCTCGGCAAGCGCCAGCCCGCCGTCCAGCTGGTCGGTGCCCCTTTTCAGCTTTGGTGACGCCGTTCCCCTGCCGTGGACCGTGTCCACGAGTTTACCTTTATGGTGGACTTCACCTTTACGGTGCACCGCGCCTCCTCCTTCGTCGCCATGTGGTAACCCTTCCCGCCCAAATGTTTGGGCAGAAGAGGTCCAGGACGCCTATAAAAGGAGGAGGAGCGCACCCTAGCAAAGGGTTCGATCTTCGGTTGGTGCAACCCTACCAGACCAAACCCTAGATCTGAAGACTAGCAAGTAGCCATAGCCAGACACCTCGAGCTCGACAAGCTCTCCTTGTACTGTGAACTCTCCAAGCAGTGCAATACACCAGAGCGGGACGTAGGGGTTTTACCTCCACAAGAGGGCCCTGAACCTGGGTAAGACCGAGCGTTTCCTTTTCTGCAGTGTTGTCCCGCAGCGAGTCCGACGAGCACCGTCGCCGGAGCACGTTGAGGGTTGTTTGATTCCTACAACTTGCGTCTAAATAGAATAAGGGAAGAGAGCGATTGCGCTACTGGGCTATACTACTCACCAAGCAATACCCGTCCTGAGACAACTCCATCATATCATATACCCACGAGGAAGAAGTCCGGACACTCACCCGTTGATCAAGTTTTAGCAGGTTATTATTTGAATATGGCTATTTACTAGTCAATTTAGCTATTTATGATATACGGTGATGTCTATGATATTTTTAGCTAGCACATTACCCAAGTCGTCCATAACCGCGCACTCGGCTTTTCGAAAAGATTTAACCCTGCAGGGGGTGCCCAAATGTAACCATACACGTTCGATCAACCACATGCCACAAAGGCAAAAGGTATCTCAACACGACCTTCCCCTTCACTACTACTCCCTCCGTTCCATAATGTAAGCCTTTTTAACATTTCTCTTTCCATCCGTATCTAGACATGTTTTAGTGTAAGGTTCAAATGAATCTTACACTAAAACATGTCTAGATACGGATGGAAAGAGAAATGCTAAAAAGGCTTACATTATGGAACGGAGGTAGTACATTGGATAGGGAGCCACCTATCTGAGACTGATCCACGTCGGGAGCCCGGCCGAAACTCCTTTGCGGGCCCAAACGTTGCGAGGACGGCTTCGGGAGGAAAACACTCATACGATTGCTCCTCCTTCCACACTCGATAAACGAATGTACCGCAAACCTATATGCGCCCCCCATATTTGTAACCTCTCATCTTCATCATCATGCTTGTGCGTATGCTCCAAATGGTAAACACCCGAACTACTTTGTGGCTCCCTAACCAATATAGCAGATCCGGTACTGAATTGCGGGGGGTTCCATAAGTCTTCCCACGTGTGGGTAGGGCGCTCATTCTTGGATAAGCGGAAAAGAACGGTTTTTCCTAGGCGACACTAGCAGAACAGATCACCATAAAGCCTAGCCGTGGCGCACTGTGCGGTGGTGCGCCACGGGTATGCCTCCTTAGCCATGGCGCACATACGGGCCTGCGCCACGGCTAACTACTCGTGGCGCACTAGGACCTGTGCGCCACGGCTAACCAAATATACCCGTGGCACACATGGGTGCCTGTGCCACGACTATATATTACCCGTGGCATGGCAATCCGTGGCGCAGGCCCCTGCGCCACGGGTAAGCCATTTTGGTGCGCCACGGGTAAGCTTTTCTGTGCTAGTGACGGTCAACAGATGGCACGTGCGGAAATGAAATAACAGAATAATTCAGAGAAGCCGACTCGTTTCTAAAAGACGAGTCCCCAGTATGGATAAGTGAGAAGTTTGCCCTCCTAGCCAACTCGTAAAGGGCTATAGCCACATGACCAACCAGGGAGTGGGGGTCGATTGTGAGGCCAGAGTAAAGGAGAGGGCCAACTTGTTTTTTATCAAGTTTCTTTATGTTTATGCAGGAATTCATCTTGGAGCCAGCAGTAGGCAACTTCCGAGTCATCAACTCCAAACAAGAAGCCGGAGAAAAAGGAGTCAGACGAGTAAGCCAAGACTGCGCCCAAGATAAATTCGGGGGCTACTGATGGGGGGATACTTTCCAGGTAGGACCATGGAGCCGGAAAGTGGACCCGCCAGAACCCAAAAGGCGCAAGTTGGGTTACACTTCAAGCAACATGGGCTGGACAAGGAACAAGCCGGTCAGCCCGTTACGAGTCAGCAGAAAGGAAATAACCCAGCGGAGACCGGAGTCCAAATACAACCCAGAGTACCAACTTGGAAGATGAAGGCCTAGAGTAGGACTCCGTATTCAAGTGTAACTCGGCATAAGTTGTAAGTCCAGGGACCCGGCCACCTTTATAAGGAGGGCCCTGGACCCTAGATCGATAAGCTCTCAAGTAACACCAGTCCCGTAGTCGCCGACTCCCAAGTTAAGGAGTCGGAACCTTGTAATCGAGAACTAGTCCACAACAATAAAGAACAAGCAGGAAGTAGGTCTTTACCTCAAACAGAGGGGCCGAACCTGGGTAAACTCCGTGTCCCCTTGTCGAGACTAAACTCTCCTATGTCCTGGTCACCAATGGCCCCACAACTAAGCTTCCCGGAGGAAGTACTTGCCGTGACAACCCCACGACAGGTATACAAATAACCGAGGCACGCGGAGACGATGATTTATCCCGAAGTTCACTTCCCAATGGAAGCTAGTCTCCGTTGGAGCGGCGCGGTGTTCACCAAAGTGAAACACCGAGTAGCCTTGAAATGGCACACCGTATCTCCTTCGTGTCCTACCACTGATGTGGCGAGGCACGGATCACTATGTTGCCATTGAGATTGACAACTAGAACCTTCACAAGGATGAAGCACACTCCACAAGTTGGAGGGTCTCCACCAAATGCATCAAGCCGCCAAGACTCGATGCTCCAAGGTCAGGGCACACACCACAACTCAATTGGTGGCTCCCGGCAATATCCCGAAGCCTCAAACTCCGAGACAACAATGACCGTCTAGGGCACCCCAAGTACCCTAGAGGAACAAGCTCTAGGGCACCCCAAGTACCCAAGAGTAACAAGCTTCTCAACTTCAACTTCCACGTATCACCGTGGAGAACTCAAACCGATGCAACTAATGCAATGGAAAGAGCACAAGTGCTCAAATCCTTCACTCTCAAATTCCAACAAAGCAACAAATGCTTATGGGGGAATAAGAGAGGAAGAACAAAGGAGGAGAAACACAAAGAACTCCAAGATATAGATCCACTAGGTTCCCCTCACTTAGAGGAGAGATGGATTGGTGGAAATATAGATCTAGATCTCCTCTCACTTTTCCCTCAAAGATATGCAAGAATCATAGGAGGGATTGAGAGAGGGGCAAACTTTCCAAGGTCAACAATGGTGTGAGAGAGAGAGAAAAACGTGATGCCTTGGTTGGGAACCATTGGGGAAGAAGGCCCCTTAAATAGGTTCCCCCAAAAAGTGACCGTTGAAGGGGAAAGTTCACTTCCCCGTGAGCCCGGCCTTGGCCCGGCCAGGCCGGCCAGGAATCTTCAGTGGCTGGCAGGGAGCCCGGCCTTGGGCTGTCGGAGGCCGACCAGGTGCCAGAGGCGGCCGGCCTTGGCTCGGCCTTGGGCTGGCCAAACTGTAGGAACACCCAACACGAAAACGAACATATTTTGATCATCCGGACTCCGTTTTTTATGTTCTTGGGCTCGTTGGAAACACAACGACGAGCACTACAAGATTATGCAGAGAAACATCCTAGTCCAATAAGGGAGGATAAAACCAAATGGAGAAAGGTTAGACCTCTCTATAAAAGAATAATCGGTGATCCTCCTATATCAAAAACACAAAAGGTTTTTCATACGAGATCCGTTTTTGATGAACTTGAGCTTGTATTGTAGATCATGATAAGCTCTAAAACCACATCTAGATAAAAGCCCAATAAGAATAGGCAATGGAGATTTTGGTATGGGTAGGAAGGTGTGAACCTTTCCTCACTAGTGAATCGGCAAAATCTCCACCACCGAAAACGCAATAGAAGATGCAACCAAATATCGTTTTCGAAGGACTTAAGCTTGTCATGACTATCACGACAAGCACCAAGACCTCACTACGATAAGAGTCAAATAAGAACCAAGAAAGGATGATGCCAAGGATGCAAAGGTTTGAGCTCTCTACGACCGATACGCTAAAGCTCACTTGAGAGCCCCTCTTGATAGTACGGTTAGATATCCTAAAACCCTATCAAGATCATACCTTTGCCTTGCGCATAATCCACTTGAGGTCGATGATGACGGTCTTGACCAACTCAAGATGGTCCACCTTTCTTGATTGCGCTCCGCTCGATGAAGACTCACATATTGCTCCCCCATACAACAATATGGGAGAGACACTCTTTGACATGTCTTCACTTGGCCATTATCTTGATGACGATCATCACACGACGTCATCCTTCATGAGCTACATAGAATCTTTCTCTTGATTCATGCTCATGGAGAAATACCTAACCCCACATAGAGATACAAGCACATAGATCATGGGTTAGTTCACAAGGCTATATTGACAATTGCTTACCATACCATGAGATCATACGATCCCTCATGTATATCACTAGCCTCGAGTGTTGATCTACTTGCACTTAGCCTTGATCAACATATAATCTTCTTCTTTTAGCCTTGACTCCAACATATGGAGTTCAAGCATTGCTATTGTTGTGGGGTTACCTTTCGAGTACCCCACGGTGGTGGTACCTGGGTCACGCCAAGGAAGGCCCAAGGAAGGCCCAAGAAGGATGATGTGCGGCCCAAGGTAGTCGCCGTTAGGTCATCAGCTTGATCATCCTGTACGTGCCATCAGCACCGTTCACCCGAGACCCAGCCTATCATATAAAGGCTGGGAGGGTCCCTCGTCTAGGGTAACTAAGCAACTAGCGAACACCAACTCATAGCCGCCATCTCAAACCCTAGCGAGATTGCCATCTCGCCATTGTAGCCACCTTGATCATAATTCCAGACAAGCAGGAGTAGGGTGTTATCCTCCGGGAGCCTGAACCTGGGTAAATCGCCCCTGTTAGCCGTCGTGATCACCAACGTTCATCTTCCTCCCCTTCAATCAACCCGGGGTACTCGACCCAGGGATTTGCCGAGCCCTAACCTCGTCAATTGGCGCCGTCTGTGGGAAAGAACGAGCGTTGGAACCATGGTCGCTCCGGCTCCATCAACCTTGAAGACCGACGTCTGCACCAAGGAGCCAATCCGGTCCAGCTGCCTCGAGTACGTCAGCCACCCGCCGGCTCATCGCTCGACGTACGCTGAACTGAGTGAAGGTACGTGGATCACCTTTGGTACCATGCGTTACCTCATAAAGAGCTACGGAACACTCCGATCTACGGTGGCCGCGCTACGCGCGGAGGCGACACCCGCGTCTGCATCAACTACGTCGACCACGCCTTCACCTGCCGTGGAGATCGCATCTGCTGCGAATGCAGCGATCGCATCTTCGACTGCCGCGAAGATCGCATCTGCTACGACTACAACGACTGCGTCATCACCTGCCGTGATCGCATCTACCACGACTGCGACGATCGCGTCTTCGACTGCCGCGAAGATCGCGCCCGCCTCGACTGCACCAATGGCCCCCATGGCAAAAATCGCGCCCAACGCGACCACGACACCCGCACCTCTGGCTGCCAAGGAGATCGCATCGGCGGTGACCCCTGCGCGGATCAAGTCTACTCCGACTACCTTGGTCGCGTCGCGGGCAAGGCCAAGATCTACATCGACTCCGACTACGTCGGCCACGCCTTCGCGTCGCGAAATCATCCGCAAGCCAATCGCACCCGCGTTGACGACGGCGACTCAACTCCTCGCATCCGCGGTGAAGGCCGCGAAATTCTGCGGAAAGAACCTCAACGGCAACTGTGGTACCCACCACGTTGGAGCCATTTTCGACTCCGAGCACGGCTCGGACGAAGGAAGCAGCAGTGGAAGCATCAGCCCCACTTCCCGGGTTTACCCCGCACAAGTCTACATGACCGGCCCGGCGCGGGCCAACGGCGACGAACCCGCATATCCACTAGAGGTGGTCATGCCTGTAACATCCCAGATTTGGTACCCTAAAATATGGGCCAAATTTTCACTTTTTGCTTTATATTGCATCATGGCATAATTATTTAAATTGCTAATTTTAAATAAAGCAACACTTGGAAACAAAGCAACACCTTAAAACAAGGGAAGCAAAACCCTTCCTCAAATTTCCAAAACTGAATGCTTTGCCCAAAATGGCCAAACCAACTTATTCTTGAATTTCCAAATTGTCCCGGAAGTTCTAAGAATTTATTTTTATAAATGCCAATCAAATAAATAAATTATGAGAATTTAAACTGGCTTAATTCCATTCCTATTTTTGGAACCAAGTTGGAACTTCCAAAAATTCAAACTAAATTCATGGAGTGCTTCATTATTATGTTGGGAGCCACCATGTTTAATTTCGCTATTTTTGGAAATGGTTAATTGCTCCAATTAGAGGCTTTTTGCTTTTATCAAAAATAACTAAATCTAAACCCCTTTGAACAAAGGTTGGTAAAAACATTTTATTTGGCCTCACCAATTTTTGTGGAAGTTTAAAAGCTTAAAGGGAGCCTCTGTGATTTTCCCAGATTTTATAAACATGTTTTAGTACCTCTTTTAAATCTCTGAACTCTGCTGAACAAAAAGGGAAAAACAGAAAATGCAAATTGTTCAAATCACTGACAGTGGGTCCCCACTGTCAGCCTCTCTCTTCCCCCTTCTTCCTGTGGCGACAGGGCCGGCGCCCATGCCGCCCTGCCGATCATGCCGCCGTGGCCACTCGGACAACCGCGACGCCGTGGCCCCCCTGATGGTCAAGGCCCCCCCCACCTGCCCTCTCCTCACTCTCCTGCTTCCTTGCTCTGTCCCTCTCCCTATGCTAGCTCCACACCATGGCTGAGCTCTAGCTCGTGTCCGTCGCCGCCGCGCTGCCGCTACACGCCACCCCGGACGAATCGGTGCTGGCCACCTTCTTCCCCGCGTCACCCTCTCCCTTCTCAGCTGCCGGGATCCCGCGGGGAGGCTCTGTGTCGAGGGAATCGTGCTCACCTTCCCGTCGGGTGCCGCCGCACGCCGTGCGCGTCCTCGGCAGAATTTCGGCCACCGCCATCGTCTCCGACCTCCTCAAGCTTCGTCGAGCACGCCCTTGTCCCCACCTCGACGCGCTCTACCTCCACATCGCGTGAATCGACAAGGGGCGGCCGAAGTCGCCGACGCCGTCCGTTTTCCCTTCGCCTCCGTCCGCCGTCGCCGCGCACCCTTGCGTCGCCGTCGGCCCCTCGCTGCCGTCGCCGTCCGCCCCCTTAGGACTCAGGGTGAGTTCCCCATTGTTTTCAGCCCTCCCGCGTCTCTATCTTCCTCTCCCCGCCGCCGTTTTGTGGTCGCCGTCGCCGCCGATTTTTCCCGCCGTCCGCAGCGTCAGCATCGTCACCGCACTCGCCAGCACGCGCGCCCGGCCTGACCGGCCACGAGGCCGGGGCCTCTCGGGTCCCTGCCCGGCCATATGGGCCGGCCCGGTGGCCGGGGCCTCTCGGGCTGTGGCCCGGCCATAATGGCCGACCTGCACCCGGCCTGGCCGGCCTGCCAGGGCTCCTGTTTTCCTTTTTTTTTTTTGGAAATAAAGCAAAATAGAAGAATTGCTAACTACTTCAATTCTTCTCCAAATTCAACAAATGAAATACCATGTTGATCAGAAAAAAAACAAATTCTACTACTTGAAATCTTTATAACCTTCTTTTGGATTTATATTATTTTGGTTATTTAAGAATTCCTAAAATGGGTTAAATGTTACCGAAAATTGAGAATTTCATAACTAATTAAATAATGATCCAAGAATTATGAAATAAATATCAAAGTGATCAACATGTCAAATGCTATCAAACCATGCACTTATCACATCATGATCACAAACTTTTATTTGATGTTATTCATAATTTGATTAAATGAAGTAATTTCAATTATTTAATTATTTTGTCAATTATTCATCGGTGCTCCGAAATTTACAAATAAATTACCGAAATGATCGGAAGAACGAAACCTATCCATTCATGTCATGTTCATGCATAATTGGGCCACTTCTCTAATAATTTATTGATTTAAAAGATTGTGGTCACTAAGGTAAATATGGGGTTACTTCCAAATAATTGCACTAATTATTTGGAACTCCATTTAATTTGTTAATTGAATTAAATGCTAATATCCTTGCATCAATTGGACATGTCATCATGTGTTTGCGCATTGCACCTTGTGATCGTGTGATTTATGTGTGCTTTGTATTTCCTTGGGTATCGATAGATTCCGGAGTCGAGGGTCTCTCTAACTACTCCGACGAGCAGTACTTCACGACCGGGCAGCAAGGCAAGAGATAACCTAACCTTCTTGGCATTTAGCATCCTGTGCTTTTATCAAATTATTTTATCCACCATAATATTACATGCGGTTCAAATGTCTCTTTTGGTAAATATTAGAATATCCTATGATTGCATGTTTTCCCCGAGCCAATCACATGTATCCCTACCTATGAACCCTAGTGTTTATGTGTTGGCCGGATACAAATATAATTATTGGTTATATGCTTAGCCATGCTTAGAAATGCTTAGTTGAAATACTAGTTATGTCCGTTGTTAAATTCCATAAATTGTTGATGATGATGGAATGATTCGGGCATGGTGGATAATGGAGATGCTTAATTAAAATGCTAAGAAGGCTTGGATGAGTTGCCCTCGGGGAGGGTGGTTTGCCTCATTCTTGCCGCCTAGGATGAGAGTGCTTTTAGCTAGAACCAAGAACCGAGCGTGCTTCCATTGGTGGGTGTATGGGCGCCTTACTGACCGAATAACTTGTGCGGGCGTATCCAAGGGTCCTCTAGTTCGGTTTTCCATTTGCGTGTGAGTGGAAAAGATGATGTTGATGAGGATTTGTGTTTAGGACGTGGCGATGGGGCAGGGCGCTGGGAGCGTTGAACCTGTCCTGTGGCCACAGATGACTCTTGGATATTCTCACGTGAGGTAAAGGTTTAACCGCGCCCGCTCGCCGGCCTTCCCCGGAAGAGGGCCAACTAGGTGAGCCGGACGGTACCAATGGGTAAAATAGTACACCCCTGCAGGGATAATCTTTTCGAAAAGCCGTGTCCGCGGTTATGGACAAACTCTTGGGAAAGGCGGATTAGCTCATAGATAACTTTAACCTAATTGATATGGCAGCTAAAGGTTGCATTAATCAACTTGTGATAAAGGTTCATTTCCTCGAGGGTGATTCGAGGGAGTGCCTTTGGTGGAGATGAGTGGTTATGGCTACAAGTAGGTTCGCCGAGAACCGAAGATGAAATGTTACCCTCTTACCCCTCTTATGAAAAATCTTCTGAGTAGACGGTGCCAAGTGTCATTTATATCTTGTTTATGAAAATTAGCTTTCTGCAAAAATAGCTACATATACAGCTTTAGAGCCTCCGTCATCATTGGGCCTATATCGCCCTACTAAACTTGCGAGTACGTCGTACTCAGTCTCTCTTTGCTGCCTCTATGATTTTGTATTTCAGAGGAGGACGACACCGAGCAGCTAGGTGGGTTCTTCGTGGACGTCGACTACTAGTTTGGGGTTCCCAGGTGGCAGCTTGGGACCGTGGAACAAGCTGGCTTGGGTGATGTTTATTGTAGGCCTCTTAGGCCATATATTTGCTTCTTGTTGTTAGACAACACTACCCGCTTCCGCTTGATGAATTGTTGGATCTGTGATCCTTTTGTTGTGTAATATTTGTATTCTTCTCGTTATATGAGTTGCTATATGATTTGTGTCGTAGAGTCATGCAATGTGCCAGTTTGTTCCACAAGTCTCAATCTTTGTTTTATACATTGATGGTTGTGCCAACTACATAGCCTCTCTGTATAATTCCGGGGTCGGGGCGTTACAATGCCGGATCAGACACGGCTCACCATCACCCGCGACATGGCAATCAGAGCCCTGAAGCACGTCGCGGAGGGCACATACCCCCCACCAGACGCACCCCGAGAGGACCTTTTGGTGGTCCAGTATCTGCTGCGGAAAGAAGGCGAACGACTCCGCGCAGAGAAGGCCGAGCTGCTCCGACGCAAGGAGGAAGCCGACGCGGCGAGTGCCAGGAGGGCCGCATATTCATTCACTGCTGCCTCGACAGAGGTCTCACAAGGAGCAAGGCGCCACAGGCCCCGCGTGCCCCGGATGACAGAGGACGAACGCGCCAGAATTACCCGCAACCTCGAGTCGTCATACATGACTGAAGATTCGGACGGGATACCCGTCCCCAAGACACCCGGAGCTGCCCTCATGGCAGTCGAAACATACCTGCGACTGACGCAGCCGCCTGAGGGTGACGCCCGCGCTCTCCTCCACAAGCAACAGATCATGTCCATCAAGGCACGAAGAAGCTCTGGCGAACAAGGCGCCAACAGAAAGGGCGCAAGAGAATCGGGGTCGCCGTGACCGCGAACCCGCAGCGCTCGCAGGCCCAGCTCCAAGACAGCCGCGACAGCCGCAGCCAGGCGAAGACCTCCGCAACGTCATCACGCAGAGGACGGTAGACCGCAACCGCACCCAGCAGATTGTCAGCACACCCAATGCTGGCGACCGCGATGATGGCGACTTCGAGCCACGCGGCGCCGCATGCTTCAGTTTCAACATCCGCGACACAAAAATGCCCAAGGGATTCAAGCTCACGGCAGAAGCGGTCAAGTACGATGGAAAGCAGGACCCGAGACTGGCTGGAAGACTACCTCATAGCCTGCAGTTGCCAGGGCGGTACTTCGACTACAGCCATGCAGTACATCCAGCTGATGCTCACAGGATCCGCACGCGGGTGGCTCAACAGCCAACCCAAGGACGCCTTCAGCACGTGGGACGAGTTTGTGGATGCCTTCGTTAAGAGTTTCCTGGGGACGTATTCAAGGCCGACAACTTTCGTCGAACTCCAAGGATACAAGCAAGGACGAGACGAGCCGCTCCGGTCATACATCCAGCGATGGACCCTGCTCCGCAATACCATGGAACCCACCTCGGAAGACCGAGTGATGGATGCCTTCATGCACGGCGTCTACCACCGCGACCTCCGCGAGGAATTTGGTAGGCTCCGGCCGAGAAGCATGATTGACCTCATGAAAATAGCCAACCAGTGGGCAGACGGAGAGGACTCGGTTCGTGATACTCCACGAGACGAGGCCGGACCAAGCAACTGGCGGGAAGGACGCCAGAAGAAGAAGCCGCGTTACCACGGCAATGACTCAATAGAGTTAGTAGCGGCGGGATTCGAAACCCCCCGCGAGAATGAAGCATACGACAGCAATCGCCAGTACAGTCGAAGCGGCGACGACCAGAGTCGCCAATACAGCCAAGGGCAATTCAACCGAAGCGGTGGCAGCACCTACCGTGGAGATGGGAGCCGCAAGCGAGAGTGGCAGAGGCGCACGCTGACTCCAGAGGAAGAGCTGGAGCAACCCTGCAAGCACCACATGTTCAGGAACCCGGAAACGGGCAAATGGGGATCCCGTCACCTGTTGAAGGACTGCAAGAAGGCACGCAGGATATACCAGGCAATGCAGAAGATAGTCGCTCAGCCAGCCACGCAGTTGGCTCCCCAGGCAGCACCCGCAGCACAGCCAGTCGCGCAGCTGGCTCTCCAAGCAGCACCCGCACCCGCGCCTGCAGTCGCTAACCCAGCACAGGCAGCGGCGGCTTTTTATCCGCAGCAGCAGCCGCAGCAAGAAGCCCCTGACGCATATCCAGCGGCACGCGGACAGCTCAATATGATACAGAAGGGGCGCCCTTCAAACAGGACACAGAAGATCATCACCCGCCAAGTCTACCAGGCTGTCACCTGTCCACCCGCAGTACCCGAATACCTGAGAGGGTCAGAGACACCGATCACGTTCTCCAGAGCAGATCATCCACCTGCGGTACCACGACCCGGGCACGCCGCTCTGGTAGTAGAAGCTCTGATCGGGGATTTCACCCTCAGAAGAATGAACAGGCCAACAACAAACTTGGCGCCATCAGGGACCACCTTCCATGGCATAGTACCAGGGCAAGCAGTCACGCCCATGGGAGCAATCACAGTCGATGTCATCTTCGGCACACCCGACAACTTCCAGAGGGAGGCGATCAACTTCGAGGTAGTCGACTGGAAGTCGCAGTACCATGCGATACTCGGGCGCCCAACCTTTGCCAGATTCATGGCGATACCTCACTACGCCTATCTGATGCTCAAGATGCCTGGACCTAAGGGCGTCATCACGGTGCACGGCGGCTTCGACCGCTCCAACAGCTGCGACCGCGAGTTTAGCCAGATCTCTGAGTTCTTCGGAATGGAGGAGCACCTTGCGATGATGGCAGTCGACAACGACAAGACCATTTTCCCGCCACGCAAGAAACCAGCCAAGGACTCTGCCTTCAACACGACTGACGATACAAGAACTCATCAAGTCCACCCGACGGACGCCAGCAAGACAGTCAAGGTGTCGGCAAGCCTGCCTGTCGCATAGGAAGGCGCGCTCGTCGAGTTTCTACGTGAGAACTGGGAGATCTTCGCTTGGCAACCTTCTGATATGCCAGGGATACCCAGGGAGCTCGCCGAGCACTCCTTACGCGTCCACAAGGACGCCAGACCCGTCAAGCAGGCCATGCGACGCTTTTCGGGTCCCAAGCGAGACGTCATCAGCAAGGAAATCGATCGACTGCTCCACGCCGGATTCATCCGGGAAATCAAGGACTCGGACTGGGTAGCGAACCCGGTCCTGGTGGAGAAGAAGAAGACGAAGAAACTCCGCATGTGCGTCGACTTCACCGCCATCAACAAGTGCTGCCCCAAGGACCATTTTCCGCTCCCGCGGATAGACCAGATCATCGACTCGACTGCAGGCTGCGCGCGCCTATCCTTCCTAGACGCCTACTCCGGGTACCAGCAGATCAGGATGAAAGTCGAAGATAAAGAGAAGACTGCATTTATCACACCCCATGGTGTGTTCTGCTACCAAATGATGCCCTTCGGGTTGAAGAACGCTGGAGCCACATACCAGCGCACGATGCAAGCTTCCCTGAAGGAGCTAATAGGAAAAATCGTACAAGTCTACGTCGACGACATAGTCATCACCACTCGAACGGAGGACAGTTTAATTGCTGACCTCCGCAAAGTCTTCGCCGCACTCAACGAGTATCAAATCAAGCTAAATCCGGACAAGTGTGTTTTCGGCATGCCAGCCGGAGAACTGCTCGGGTACCTCGTCTCTGCAAGAGGAATCGAAGCCAACCCTGAGAATGTGCAAAACATACTCGCAATGCCAGCACCGACCAAGCTTCATGAAGTGCAACGCCTAGCCGGCCGAGTCGCAGCTCTCAGCCGGTTCATTAGTAAGTTGGGAGAAAAGGCCCTGCCTTTCTACCAACTGATGAAAAAGGCAGACAAATTCGAGTGGACAGAAGAAGCGCAAGACGCGTTCGACAAGCTCAAGAAAACCCTCACGACTCCTCCAGTACTGGTGGCGCCACTGGAGAACGAGCCGCTGTACCTCTACGTGTCAGCCACAAACAGAGTGGTCAGCACAGTACTCGTCGTCGAACGAGGAGAAGAAGGGCACACCCACCCTGTTCAGCGACCAGTCTATTTTCTTAGCGAGGTGCTAAGCCTCTCCAAGCAGCGATACCCGCATTACCAGAAGCTAGCGTACGGAGTCTTCATGACATCAAGGAAGGTCGTCCACTACTTCTCCGAGCACACCATCACGGTGGTAAGCTCCTCTGGGCTCTCCGACATCCTCACCAACCAAGCCGCGACAGGACGAGTCGCCAAGTGGGTTGTCGAGTTGGGACCCTGGGGGCTGAAGTATGCGCACCCGAAGGCAATCAAGGCTCAAGTCCTTCCAGAGTTCACCACAGAGTGGATAGAGGCCCAGCTGCCAGACGTACCCGACTTGTCCAACGCATGGACAATGTACTTCGACGGGTCCAAGAAGTTCAGATCAGCAGGGGCCGGAGTCGTCCTCATCTCACCCAAAGACGACAAACTGAAGTACGTACTGCAGATGGACTTCCCAACACCCTCTAACAATGAGGTAGAGTACGAGGCCCTGATCCATGGCATGCGGATGGCCAAAAACTGCGGCGCCACTCACCTCATGATCTACGGAGACTCCTACCTTGTCGTATAGCAAACCATGAAGCAGTGTGACGCCATCACCGACAATATGATAGCCTACAGGGACCTATACAACCAGTTGGAAGGCACCTTCGACGGCTGCGAGTTACGGCACATCGGCCGCGAGAGCAACGAGGAAGCTGACACCCTCGCCAACCTTGGCTCAGACAAAGCACCGGTGCCACCCGGAGTCTTCCTCGAGTGCATCAAGCAACGCTCCATCAAGCTCCGGCCTGCGCCGGGACCCTCTACACCGACAACGAGCACCGCCAACCCGCCAAGCACGGAGATGGAACCCATGGAGGTAATGCTGGTCGAACCCACATGGACAAGTCCATACCTGGCCTACATACTGCATCAGAAGGTGCCAGCGAACCCAGTCGAAGCCAAGCGCGTCGTCCGCCGCTCCAAGGGCTTCACCGTCATCAACGGGGAACTCTACAAGCGAAGCATCTCAGGAGTCCTCCAAAGGTGCATCGACCCAGTCGACGGTCAAGCCATATTACTCGAGATCCACGCCGGCATCTGCGGACACCACGCCAGCAGTCGAGCCTTGGTGGCCAAAGCCCTACGAGCAGGGTTCTACTGGCCCACCGCAATGCAAGACGCAGAAGAACTCGTGAGGAAGTGCATCGGCTGCCAGGAGTTCGCCAACAAGCCGCACGCACCAGCATCAGCGCTGAAGACCATACCACTCGCATGGCCCTTCGCTCAGTGGGGGCTCGACATGGTGGGTCCACTCAAGAATTCTTCTCCGGGCGGACACACTCATCTCCTGGTGGCAGTCGATAAGTTCACGAAGTGGATCGAAGCAGCACCGATCACAAGTTCGACTGCCTCCTCAGCAGTTAACTTCATCAGGTCGATCATCTTCAGGTTCGGTGTGCCACACAGCATCATCACTGACAACGGCACGAACTTCACAGCCGAAGAATTCAAGGACTTCTGCTCTGACCAAGGCATCAAGCTCAACTATGCATCTGTCTCGCACCCACAGTCCAACGGACAAGTCGAGAAAGCCAATGGCCTAGTCTGCAAAGGCGTAAAGAGGCGCCTGCGAGTGCCACTGAGGCGCGCCGCAGGTGCCTGGGTCGAAGAACTGCCATCTGTGCTGTGGAGTCTGCGCACCACGCCAAACAGATCTACACAGTACACGCCATTCTTCATGGTGTACGGCGCTGAAGCAGTCCTGCCGTGCGACATCAAGTTCGACGCCCCCCGAGTGGTGGCCTACGATGAGTCTGATGCAGAGGAAGCACTCGAAGATGACATGGACACCTTGGACGAAGCACGCGACATCGCCCTTACCCGCACAGCCGTGTATCAGCAAGACCTGCGCAACTATCACGGACGGCGACTCTGGCCCAGAGCGTTCGTCCCCGGTGATCTTGTCCTCCGTCTCAAGCAGAAGAAGGTGCACAAACTTGCCTCCCCATGGGAGGGTCCATACATCGTGACAGAAGCAATCGGCGGTGGAGCTTACCGCCTGAAGGACTCGAAGACGGGGATAGTCTGCAGCAACCCGTGGAACGTTGCGCAACTGCGCCGTTTCTACGCTTGATCGACCCCAATCTGTAATAATGTACAATGTCAAGAAGCGGCAGGTTTCAGACGCACTCTTTCCCTCGCCAGGGTACCTGAGGGGACTGGAAGGGTTTTAATGAGGCGGCCTGCTCGCAAAAAATCAATAAAGTGATTTGAAGAACAAGCTCTCCCCTTTACTTTTATCAGCAAGCAACTCAAAAATCCTCGGCCGCCACCCGAACCACTCGGGGGCTGCGCTGTACAGGTCTAAGTCAAAACCTAGGCCGCCACTCGACGCACTCGGGGGCTGCGCCACACAGGTTCCACTCGAAAAATCCTCGGCCGCCACCCGAACCACTCGGGGGCTGCGCTGTACAGGTCTAAGTCAAAACCTAGGCCGCCACTCGACGCACTCGGGGGCTGCGCCACACAGTTTCCACTCGAAAAATCCTCGACCGCCACCCGAACCACTCGGGGGCTGCGCTGTACAGGTCTAAGTTAAAACCTAGGCCGCCACTCGACGGACTCGGGGGCTGCGCCACACAGGTTCCACTCGAAAAATCCTCGGCCACCACCCGAACCACTCGGGGGCTGCGCTGTATAGGTCTAAGTCAAAACCTAGGCCGCCACTCGATGCACTCGGGGGCTGCGCCACACAGGTTCCACTCGAAAATCCTCGGCCGCCACCCGAACCACTTGGGGGATGCGCCGTACAGGTCTAAGTCAAAACCTAGGCCGCCACTCGACGCACTCGGGGGCTGCGCCACACAGGTTCCACTCGAAAAATCCTCGGCCGCCACCCGAACCACTCGGGGGCTGCGCTGTACAGGTCTATGTCAAAACCTAGGCCGCCACTCGACGGACTCGGGGGCTGCGCCACACAGGTTCCACTCAAAAATCCTCGGCCGCCACTCGAACCACTCGGGGGCTGCGCTGTACAGGTCCAAGACAAGCCTAGGCCAAAACCCGAATCACTCGGGGGCTGCGCCATACAGGTCTAAGACGAAACCTTGGTCGCCGCCCGACGAACTCGGGGGCCGCACCACACAGGTTTCACTCGGAAACGCCTTAGCCGCACTCGAAGCACTCGGGGGCTGCGTCGCACAGACAACTCCACACACCTCGGCCGCACTCGATCCGCTCGGGGGCTGCGCCATACAGGTGTACAGAAGTCCACAAGATACAATTCATTCTCTCGGGGGCTACCCCCACCTCGACATGCAAACATCCATTTTTTCACTGAGAAAATTTTTTCGTTACAAGCTAACACTATACAACAACAGACTGCTATTCTTAGTCGACAGGCTCTTCCTTTGGCGCATCCAGTGGCCCTACAAGTTGCTCTGTATGATTCAGGACCTGTTGAATCGCCTGACGTGCAGCCGCAAGGGATTCAGCATAATCAAAATCTCTAGGCAAGCCATCAAGTATCCTGTCCAAGGGAACATGAGGCCGATGCAGTCGAACATAAGCAAACGCCGCGTTGGCCCCGGCAACAAGCTGAGCGAAGACGACCTCCTTCAACGCCCTGCTACTGCGGAACCTCTCCAGTAGCGCAGCCAGCCCAGAAGGCTGCTCGTTATGCGGAAAATACACCCTGTTGATCTGCCAGAGTGCCTTCCTGCTGTTAGATACCTCAACCAACCAACTATCCCAAAAGACCGATCTGATAGGAAGTGGTGGTATAATATACTTAACATACTTCACAACACCCCCTCTCACGTGTGACGGGAGAAGAGAAAGTCAACACGTGAATATAAGAAGAGCACACCGGAACATCGGTGGCTAAAAGCTCCCCTCCAGCCCTCTTTCGAGCGGAGAAATAATTGGGAGAAAAACGCCGGGGGTAGGACTCGAACCTGAGACCTGAGGCTCTGATACCATGTTAGATACCTCAACCAACCAACTATCCCAAAAGACCGATCTGATAGGAAGTGGTGGTATAATATACTTAACATACTTCACAACACCTGCAACCTTCCAAGAGCACAGCAGCTCGCCAGGTGCGATCCAGCATCTTCGCGAGTATATGGCCTGCGTTTTTGTTCGACCAGAAGGTACGAGCTTCAATTGAATCACCGGTGGCCTCCCTTTCCACCCGCTCGTCCATTCGACTATTCTCGGCTTGCCAGTCGGGATTAACATCTGCAGAAAAGATCCAACACTTAGAAGAATGAAAGCATAAAGAAGCCGAAACAAATCGCTTGAAGGCCAACCTTGCAGCTGTCGACTGATCAAGTCTATCTGGCCAAGAAGGAATTCCTCACGCTGGGAGAACGGCGCAGCGGGCCGCGACTTCAAGCGCTCCAACTCCAACTCGGCACCCTTCAGCTTCGACTCGAGCTCAATAATCTTGTTCCTCATGTAAGTGATCACTCACTGATCATTCACACTTCGCGCGTGGGCTGGAGGAGCTTGACGACGAGGGCGAGTGGGTGCAGCCGAAGAAGTATCCTCGTCCTCACCCGCACCAGCGGCCCCAGCAACCTCGGGAGTCTCACCCATCTCAGGCTGCCAATTTTCGACATTGTCAAGCAAATTCATATGACAGAAGACTCGAAGACAAAATTATATTTCGACACTAGCATGTTCGCGGCCAAAAGACTTCGCAGATCATGAGTTTCATTACAGACCAAGTTCAAAAGAAGAAGAACCCTAAAACAAAGGAAACTACATTGCAGACTCTGACTGAGAACGTTTCTTCCTAGCAGCCAACTCTGCAGCTTTGGCGATTCTCTTTTGGAAGGTGTCAATCAGCCTCGCAGCCAGCTGACTCGCCCGCGCCTTCACGTTGCTAAGGGAGGCGGTCTTGCCATCAGGCCTCCGAGGGAAGTCGCTGACAACCTTCTCAAAGTCACCTGCGACTTGGTGACCAAGTAGGAGCTGGAAAGTGAGCTCTGAGCCGCGTACCGTCTGAGCACGCGTGTAGTCCGCCAGGGTGGTCGCTTCGCCTTCAAACGGAGCCGCAAGCGCGTCAACATCGACCGGCGATGGCTGGTTGGGGAAGATGCTCCGGTGCACACTCGCCAAGGCATCTTTCGACTTCTGCAGCGCCGCCGAAGATTGCTGCAGTGCAGCCGAAGCATACGCATGGGCGCGGTCAACGAAGCCAACAACTTTCTCCAGGTCGACATTCTCACTGGAAGTCTTTTCTGGAGGAGCGCCTCCGCACGGCTCTGAACAACGAAGAGGACCACACTTGTAAGACATCAGAAGTCGACACAAGACAAAGTAGGCAATGAGCCGAGATACTTACCTCCGATTACATTGGCGAGTGCGAGCAAGCGCTCAACCTGGGTCTTCTCTAGATCACCCCGGGTTCGCTCACGCTTTTGAGCTGCACCCAGGGATTTCTCCAGCTCCGCGACCCGCTTCGCCATGCTCTCCTTCTCGCCTGTGGATCACCGGAGCAAAGTCAACAATGAAGATAGTCGCAGCACCTCTCGAACACAAGGGTTAGTACTTACTGTTAGCTTGCTCCAAAGCAGCGTGGAGTCGATCCTTTTCCTTCTCCATTCGCACGAAGGCTGCGGCTCCCTCCATCAGCTGGCGACAAAACGGCTGTGGAAAGAACAAGACATCAATCTGTGCCCGACTATTCTAGTCACGCACATCTTCGGGGGCTACTCCCATCGGGAGCGCTGTTCGCGCACCCGATACAGATCTTGCAGATTGAGGTAAAGCACACTTACATGCTCAAGCAATCCAGCGTCCACCGAGGTCGCATCAACAGTCTTCTCTGGCACGGAGGAAGTCGAAGCCTTCAAGGTCGACGCATCACCCGCCTGTGGCTCCTCTTCGGTCGCCTTCGTGGTCTGCTCGAACACGGGAGCAGAAGTGTGCTCCATCTCTGGAGGCGAAGAACCAACAGCGCCAGTACGGTTGCTGCAACAAGATAATTCAATTCAGATACTCGCAATGGCAAAAAGGGCACTCGACAGAACAAGGTGATGGTTTCAAGACTAACCTGGTGACGTCCTGATCATCATCGCTGCCCAGGGAGATGGAGGGCATCCTCGCGAACCCAATCGACGGAGCAGAGCTAAGGGGAGGCACGACCAAAGGCTCTGTCGGGTCGCTCGTGTGCCTGGCACCCGAGGACGACTCGCTCGCCTCGTCCACGTCCTCCACCTCCACTTGCTTTGCGGGCGACGAAGTCGAAGCAGACTCGCCACTCTTTCGCCTTGGCCGCTTCTGCAGCGGCTCTTCGTCTTCATCATCCTCCTCCACCTCTTCGCTCGGAGAGTTAGCGGAAGGAAGTTCATCGTCATCATCCTCGTCCTCCTTCAAGATCTCTGCCTCTTCGTGAGGACCGTTCTCCATCAGCGGAGGAAGGCTGACAAAGCTGGAGCGACCCTGTCAAAAATTCGGGTCAGACAAAAGAAAAATTTCGACAGAACATACAAGACATAAGCACAACAAAAAGGAAGCTTACCTCAGGCACAGGGTTGTTCGGCCCATACGGCTTCACCGGGCACTTCACGTTGCACGTATCGGCGGCTCGAAGGCTAGTGATGCTCCTCACCTTCGACTCGACTTGTTCGTCGTCAAGTTCATCGCCGGTTTCGTGCGCCCACATTGGGTGGACGCGAGAACGGAGCGGTTGCACCCGAAGCCTGAAGAAGGTGGCAATCAGATGCACCCCACCTGTCTCGCGCCCAAGGGTCTTCAGAAGATCGCGGAGGAGCGCCAGCAGCGGTTTGGTCGCCTCCCTGTCTTCCTTCGACAGCGGGTGCGTCCACGCATTCGTCTTCTGCAACGCGCGATCAGCTGCGAAGTCAGGAAGGCCTTCTTGGTCGCACTTGACATAGAACCATTTCTTCCGCCAGTTCTGGATGGAGTCGGACTTCTTTATTTGGAAGTACGTGGTGTCGCCACGCACTTGGATGCCGAAGCCGCCGACTGGGTAGACCTGCTTCGACTTCCCAACGTTCCTCTTGACGAGGAACAGCGACTTCCAGAGAAGCCAGTTGGGAGAGATTCCCAAAAAGCACTCGCAGAGCACGATAAAGCTCGCGATGCTCAAGACACTATTGGGAGTCAGATCGTGGATCTGAATCCCATAAGCATACATGAGACCACGAACAAAATCGTGGATGGGGAACCCGAAACCCCGTGGAAGGAACTCCACGAAGCAGACGCGTTCCCCATCGCGAGGGGAGGGGAGTACCTCTTTTCCCGGAGCACGCACGGCCGCCTGGTTCGCCGGCGGCAGCAGCCCCTGCGCGCGGAGGCTCTGGAGATCAGTCTTCTTCACCGAAGACTTTACCCAGTCGCCGTCCACCTTCTTCATGCCCGCATCGGCGGCGGTGCCCTCGGTGGTCTTCGCTCTTTTCAAGCCCATCTTCGCTCGGGAGAGTGGAAAAAGCTCTGGAGAACTGGGCAGCAATGGAGGAGCAGCAATGGAGGAGAAAGTAGTGGAGATGGCGGCGAAATGAGGATGGCGTGAACTGTTCCCCACCGCGGTGAAAAATATATACCGCAGGGACAGTTCATCCTGGCCGTTCACCGCGAAGCCGCTCTCCACAACCTCATCCGGCCGTCCACGCGTCGCGCAGAGAGGCCAACCGTCGCCGCCCATGCCGCCCACTACGCGCGGGAATCGAGGCGTCTTCATCACGCCGCGAAAAGTTCGCGCCCAACGGTCAGATCAGTCAATGCTGGCACTGGGACCACCATGTCACGTCCCATCGGACGCAGAGCACGCCGAAAACGTCAGCACTGACGTCATCCGCGGAGGCATAGCAAGCCAATGGGCTGATGGACCACCCGGACAGTTCATTCGAGTGTAACAAAGATACAGTAAGCTCTAAGAGCTGAGTCGACTCGACTAGTTCATTCAAGTGCACAAGAAATACAGTAAGCTTCACAAGCTGAGCAAACTTGAGCAGTAAGCCAAACCGACTGAGGACAAAGTAAGTCATGCAAAGCAAGTTGCGACTCCGTCAATTCGAGTCCCTTCTTCACTCCCATCGGGAGCAGGCTTTTCGACTGAAGAAAAATTGAGTTTAACCTCAATTGCAAGCAATTCAGCTTAATCTCGGGGGCTACTCCCATCGGGAGCGCTGTTCGCGCTCCCGAATGACTCAGAACAATCGCAGTCGAAAAATCACCGACCAGAACAACACTCGCAATTTTCACCCTGCAGTCGATGTTTCGACTAAGAAATCCTCCATAAGCCCTGAACGGCCGGAGTCGACCATTTTGTTTGTTCCTTTCAGGAACCTGGTGGCGTGCCCGGAAGGAAGGAGTCCTTTACCCGACTCTACGATTCGACTAAGCACTCGGGGGCTACTGTTGTGGGGTTACCTTTCGAGTACCCCACGGTGGTGGTACCTGGGTCACGCCAAGGAAGGCCCAAGGAAGGCCCAAGAAGGATGATGTGCGGCCCAAGGTAGTCGCCGTTAGGTCATCAGCTTGATCATCCTGTACGTGCCATCAGCACCATTCACCCGAGACCCAGCCTATCATATAAAGGCTGGGAGGGTCCCTCGTCTAGGGTAACTAAGCAACTAGCGAACACCAACTCATAGCCGCCATCTCAAACCCTAGCGAGATTGCCATCTCGCCATTGTAGCCACCTTGATCATAATTCCAGACAAGCAGGAGTAGGGTGTTATCCTCCGGGAGCCTGAACCTGGGTAAATCGCCCCCTGTTAGCCGTCGTGATCACCAACGTTCATCTTCCTCCCCTTCAATCAACCCGGGGTACTCGACCCAGGGATTTGCCGAGCCCTAACCTCGTCAGCTATGGACATAACCTACAAGTATATCTCAAAAGACACATTAGTTCATAGAGATTATCATTAATTACCAAAACCACACATGGGGGCAACCATGCACTTTCAAGAGAAGCGTCTACTTCTTACTTGACAATTGCCGCATTGACCACTTCCGATGATCATCTGCTCCCATTCGCCCAGAATTGACATTTTATATCTGCGGCATGCATGCGCGCATATCCTACTTTTTTTTTTCTTTCTGGTAGAAATGTGTATCCTACTTATTACAGTAATATTGTGAATCACCGCCGCTAGAGGAATTAGGGGACACTGGCTCGTATGCGGACGATCGCGGCTGGCCATTGCAAACCGCAAGAAGTCGTGTGGGACACTGAATCCTCCCGCATCGTCCCGCGTCAGCCTGCAAATGGTAATGAAACACTGAGCCAAACAACACAGTTTACAACAGTACAGTACGTCAAATTCCCCAACGTCGTTGCCGATGCACCTACGACTCCTTCGCCGCTGCGTTCGAGAGGAGGAGGCCTCGCGCTGGTCCAGCGCGTCTGCGTCGCGGGGGTGGACGGCACCGTCGTGGCGTCGTCAACCTATGAACACTTGACACTCGCGCGCCGTGCCACGAGTTGAGCACCGCGCCTGGAGGTCGCTGTTGTGAGCTGTCCTGCGGCGTCTTGGTTCCTGTCAAGGACGCGCTTCGACTGGGTCTTGTCGAGGGGCGCAGCTTGGCCTTTCCGTATTTCGCGCCGCCTGTGAGGTCAGGAGAGAGGGTGGAGCGCCGACCATGATTCCGGTCGACCAACGGGACGACGACGGCTGAACGCGCGACCTCGAGCTCTTCCCGTTCACGACCATGTTCCCGGCCGACCCGACGACAACCCCGAGCGACCTTGAACTCATGCGTCCTTTCCGGCCGACCCGATGGCAGAGCCAGGGAGCTCATGGACGCGTTCTCTGGCGGATATGTTGTCGGTGGGCTGCAGCTGCAGGGGGTGGAGGAAGACGGTCCAGTGGGCAGGCGGTGCCGCCAAGAGAAATTTCCCCGTCGGCCGGGGTCAAGTGAGAGAGAGCCGTTCCATACGAGGGGTATGCGGGGAGGCGGTTCCGCGCGAGGCCTAGTGGATTAATCGGCGTGACCACATCGGCCCGCAACAAACAACACAGTTAGTCCAGCGGCGTCTCGCGGGACGATTTTGCAGGGTGGCGTAGCGGCGAAGCGGTACGTCCCGCGCTGCTTGCAACCCTAGTCATAGCGACACGCTGTTCACAATCTGAGATTGCAGAAAGAATGTTCTTTTATTACATTCTCAGCATGATGAGCTGAAATATATGAGGGCATCTAACAAGCAGAGAACATGTTCAAAATACGACGGTACCAAGGATGCCTGGTGCCCAGATCGGCAATATAACACAAACTATGCGATTTCTGTACCATGTTTTTCCCCTCCCTTTTACTTGCGCCGATTCGGTATCATTTACAATTTGCACGGCCATGTCAGTAAATATGTCAGTGATGTAGTATGTACTGTGTCCCAGCTAAAAATATCTAATCCAATCTACCGGTATACTGTCCATCATCCCTCCGGCTGCTTTTTCTTCGCCTTGCCACTTTGCCAGCCTAGGAAGACGCCCCACTTGGCTTTTGGCCTTTGCGGTACGAACAGCGAAGCGTACCATCGATCTCTTCACCGATTGGTCAGCCCCTCCCTCCTGCCCGATCCGGCGATGCCAGCATCGGTCATTGCTTCGATCGCCCGCCCGGCTGCTCCGCTTCCGCGTCCGTCGCCGCGTCGACACGAACGGTAGTTGCGCCGCAGGCGGCGTCCCCTCTGGCGCGCGACGTGGGCGCCGTCGCCGTCGGTTTGGTGGCGAAGGTGAGGCCGAGGATGAGGAGCGCCGTGACCACGACGAGCGCGGCGGCGCCACCGAACACGCCGTTCCTGGCGACGTAGCAGTCGCCGTCCATCCAGCCCCGGCCGTAGCGCTGCCCGCTGTTCATGCTCGCCGCGGTCGCCAGCAGGATCACGGCCAGCGCGAAGCACACCCTGCACAGCGCCATGGTCTCTCTCGTCAGCGACACGGAGCTCGTGTGGTAGTAGTTCAGGCGGTATTTTAATTTGGCGCGTATTTATGTGCCGCCAGCGCCATGGTCATATTATATTTGTACGTACCATGAGAAGACGAGGAGCGCGACGGACGCGACTCGGCCTCTGGTGGAAGCAGCGGACTTGTTGGTGGTCTTGGAGCTGGAGGCGCACATGGTGGTCGCGGCCGCGGTGGTGCCGACGAGCTGCGCGACGGTGAGGAAGGCGATGGCGGCGACGCCCAGTTCGAAGGCGGAGCTCTTGGGCAGGGAGCACAGGCTGCCGTCCAGCTTCATGTCCTCGTCCTGATTGACGCCCAACAGACGATTCAGATCCGGGAACCGGCGTATTTTTCCAGAATTACAACCGGCGGCCTGCCCAGCTCGAGCAGAGGAAGAGTGACTGACCTTGACTTTGCGGAATTCTGCGGCGAGGGAGCAGGAGAAGGCGGTGGCGCTGAGCAGGAGGACGATGGCGCAGATCGCGGCCCGGCTGGACACGCCCCTGCCTCCCACCTTCTCCATCATCACGAGACGAGCCTGGGCTGAAGCCTGAATTGCTACCTAATACAGGGAACACTGGTCCACCTCGCTTTCCCTTCTTGGGAGCTCGGACTCTATAATTCAATTCCTGTCATACCCGACGCTGCGCATATATGCTAAAGAATTATGGTACCGACGACCAATCAAAAATGGTTGGTGACGGCGGGAGACGATGGAAACAGAGGGCGGCCGGGCGGGGGAGGGAGACCGGATCGACGATTCGTCCACTCCTCATGGACGACTGTGTTATGCCGGCGGGCGCTTGGTGGCTTGGCTAGCTAAAGGGGATTGCGACGAGGACGGAATTGGCAGGAGCAGAGGCCCTGATCCCATGCCGGCGGCGAATGGCTTGGTCAAATCCGGATAAGGGGCTTGCTTGCTTGGGGAAGGTGAGAGGAGTAGTAGGAAAGAAAGCCTCCAAGGAAAGAATCATGCAAATCGTGCCTAGTCCTCAAACTGTCAAAGTAAGTGCGTTTACTTTAACACACGCTCATGACACGCTCTGGCGAAAAAGGCGACGCGGGCGATGCGCGGTGGTCGGCGACGTTCACGTCCTCCGTCACACCGCCATCTCCCGGGAGGAGCCCGCGGGTTGGTTCGCTCGTTCTCCGGCGAGCGGCGGCCCGGCTGATCCTATTTGATGAGGAGGAGGTGCTCATCGACGCGAGGTATGTTATTTCGGGGGAACACGTGGTGGTTGGGACGGCGATCGAGTTGCCGGTTCATTCGGTGGTTCCGGTGAAGGAGCTTCTTCCTCCGCCGCCATGTCGAGCGATTCCGGCGACGTTGGTCCGTCGTGTTCCGCCGCGGCCTGGAGAGGTGGGGATTTTGGGCGCTCGACCGGGTGGGGCGGTTAGCGGCCCAGGCCCAGCTGCTACAGTATTGGGTCCCCATGGTGGAGACGGGGAGGCGATAAAATCTCGACCCGACTCCATTTTCTCCATTGACTCGTTGTGTGCTCACTTCTGGAGCCGATCTAGGGTTTCGGTTTCTCCTCCTCCGCCGCCAGATTCCTTCGATTGGTGGCCGGGGAAGGTTGGAGGTGATTCTAGATCCTTTGCGCAAGTTGCTGCGTCGCCTCCTAGGGTTCAGCCGGTTGTCTCCTCGGTTGATAAGCAGATGGGGGATCGCGGCGGCCGCTTTGGTGGTCGCAGGGGTGGCGGCGGCGGGGGGCGCGCTCCGGTTGTCAATCGCAATGACCGGATCGCAACTCCGGCCGGTGCGCGCAACAACGTGTGGCATCGGGAGGCGGAAGGATCTGGCCAGAGCGCTGGATCGGATTCCAACTCCAAGTGGGAGGCGGTCGCTGGCGTGGGTGTGCAGCGCGATCCGCCTCAGGCTGTGCCTCCTCGTCCGCGCCAGCAACCTGCGGCTGGGGTGAATCCTGCTCAGGTTCGTGTGGCTCAGGAACATCTGGTAACTTGCTTTAACTGTAATAGCATGGAGCATCCTACATCTCAATGCCCTACTATTCGCTGTGAGAGGTGTGGGAAATTAGGCCATATTCGTCCGATTTGTCAGGCTGTGCTTCCTTGGGAATGTGTTGCCTCTGTTTGTGGTTTTCAGTCGCCTGGACTAGGGTTTTTTTATTGCCCTGATCGTAGTTCCCCTAAGCAATTGAAGGAGAGGGCGTCGAGCATTGTTATTTCTGTGTTGCAAGGGCATCCTTCTACTCGTGAGATTGAATTAGAGTTTAATGAATATTTGGGCACTAGTTGGAGGTGTTCTGCTCGCCCCATAAATGATAGCCAGTTTGTTATGCGCTTTCCTAATCCTAATGAGGTGCAACGTGCTTGTTTTTTTGGTAAAAGAATGGAGATGAGGCAATGCGAGGCTGTTATTAGTTTATCTCCTTGGTCCGCATCTGTGGGTGCGAAGGCTTTGTTGCATAAAGCTTGGGTGCGTGTGAGAAATATTCCTACTGAGAAAAGATGTGAAGATAACATTGCTTTTGCGGGTTCCTTGGTGGGGGTGACCTTGGAAGTGGATCAGGCTACGATTCATCGGCCTGAGTACTGTAGAATATTGCTGGGTTGCAGAGACATTGACCAGCTACCTCCTAGTGCAGAGGGTGTGTTGGGCGATCATTTTTATAATTTCTCTTATGAGGTTGAATCTATTGTGGTTAGGGGGCCTCCTGTTGATAAGATTGGTATTACTTCTGGTAGCTTTGACCGCTCTCAGTTGGATCCCCAACCCAAGAGGGCCAGAACTGATGCTCCTTCAGTTGGGGAGACATCTGATGGGCAATTTGAGGCCAGTCAAAATGACAATTCTGGGAAAAATTATTCTCAGAAATTAGCTGTGGTGCCTGAGGGGGATTCTGAGGATGAAAGTGAGGATGATCAGGAGCTTCTTATTGAAAAAATTGCTAGGGAAAATTTGGGGGCAGAGGAACATGGGGAGAAAAATCAGGGGACTTTTGAGAAAAATGATTTATCTCCTGTGAAGTCAAAAACTGTGTCTTCTGATAAGATGATGGTGGCTTATGTGGCCACTGGTATGGCTCCTGTGACTCCTGTTGTTTCCAAGGAATTACTGGTTTTGAGCCAGCCTTTGGAGTTGGAAAAAAGAACCTATGCTAATGTGGTGTGTCCAATGGTGAGTAGTCAGTCTCCTGTTGTCACTGAAGTGGAACATGATTCATTTTCACCTCCTGTTGGGTCCCCTGGGTATTTTGTACAATCTCCTGAGGGGGGACAGAGTGAGGAGAAAGTTGATGAGGCTGTGTCTCCTGTTGGGATACATTTGGAGGAGATGGGGGGCGTGCAGGAGGAGCGGCGCAATGAGCAGCAGAAGAAGAAGGATACTGTAGACCAGGCGGTTAAGCTGGCCAAAAAGAGGAATCTGGAAGGTAATTCACATTTTTCTGAAATCTCTCCTGATTTGAATAATTCATTTGCTGTTTTGTCCAATAATGACATTATGAAAAAGGCGTCTTTAATGGGTGTAGAGATTCCTTCTGATGATTTCGAATCTATTGATGTTTTAAGGCAATTGGAAGAATCTAGGAAAAATTTGTGTGAAAAAATCCCTGAGGATAATGTTTTTATTGTTAAACATGATAATGGGCTGTCATCACCCTTATATTTGACTTGGCATGATAAAAATGATGGTGAGCAGGATTTTGTTTTAGTGCAGTCTAGGAAAAATAAAAAAGAAAGTAGGAAAAAGAATTTCTCTATTTCTAGGCCTGTAACTAGAAGTCAGGTAGAGATTCCTGAGTCTGTTTTGCCTCCTGGGAGAAATGGTAGGAAAAGAAATATTCCTGATAGATATAAATGAATTGTGCCTTTTGGAATTTAAGGGGTGCAGGGAAGAAAGGAATTTCTACCTGCATCACTGACATTATTAGTGATTTTAATGTGGATTTTATTGGTCTTCAGGAAACTATGAAACAAAGGTATACTCCTGCTTTCTTTCGTAGAATTGATCCAAATAATTTATTCTTTTGGAAATGGATTCCTTCTGTTGGAAAATCTGGGGGCATTTTATGTGGGGCTAGATATGATTCCTTGGGGGTGCAAAATGTGAAAATGGGTGATCACATGATCTTGATGAATTTGTGGGATAATAAAAAAAAGTGTAGGTGGTCTGTGATTACTGTCTATGGGCCAGCACATGAAAATATGAAATCTGCCTTTTTGGCGGAGATGGCTTCCTTCTGTAATGCTGTGGATGGACCTTATATTATTGGGGGTGATTTTAATATCCTGCGGCATTGTGGTGAAAAGAATAAACCTGTTGTGCTTCCTCATTCTTCTGATTTGTTTAATGAGGTTATTCATTCTTTGGCTCTTAGGGAAATTCATATGAAAGGGGGTTGTTATACCTGGTCCAATAATCATTCTAGCCCTACTTTAGAGAAATTGGATAGGGTTTTGATGTCTCCTGATTGGGAGGATATGTTTCCTTTGGTTTTTGTGCAAAAAGTTGTGAAGGAGCAATCAGATCATAATGTTCTTATATTGCAATCTGGTGAAAATATGGTATCTGTGAGAAAATGGGAATTTAAATTTAATAATTCTTGGTTGAAAAATCCTGATTTCCTTCCTTTAATTCAAAGTTTGTGGATGCAACCTGTGAACAGTCTTGATCCTATTGATGTTTTGAATATTAAGCTAAAGAGAGTTAAAAAAATATCTGAAAGGGTGGGGGGCCAACATTTTTGGTAATAATAAAAAAAGGAAGAAGGAATTAAAAGAGAAGTTGGAAAAACTGGAGAATTTGGAAGAGGAGGTTGGTTTGGCTCCTGATGAACAAGAGTTAAGAACCTCTATTAATATTGAACTCTTTAAAATGTATGAGGAAGAGGAGAATTATTGGTATCAAAGGGCTCATGGTAGATGGTTGTTGGAGGGTGACTTAAATACTTCCTATTTCCATAAAATTGCTAATGGGCGTAAAAGGAAAAATACTGTGCTTTGTCTAAAAAATGGCGAAGATATAGTTGAGGGGACTAAGGATCTGCTAGATCTTGCGACTAATTATTATAAGGATCTCTTTGGTCCTGCTCCTGGTAACTTGTTTGAGATTTCTCCTGGTTTGTGGTCCCCTGAGGAGAGATTAAATGAGGAGGATAATAATAACCTGTCTAGAGAGTTTACTTGTGAAGAAGTGAAAAATGCTTTGTTTTCTATGGATATTAATAAAGCACCTGGACCTGATAATATTCCTATTGAATTCTATCAACATTGTTGGGATATAGTCAAATTGGATATTATGAATTTGTTTAATAAATTTCATCAAGGTTCCCTGGATGTGCAGAGGCTGAATTATGGGGTTATTACTCTGCTGCCTAAAATGTCTGATGCGGAGACTATTCAGCAGTTTCGCCCTATTTGCTTGCTTAGGAGTATTTATAAGCTGATTACTAAAACTCTAACTATTAGGTTAGAGCCTTATGCTCCTAAGCTTTTTAGTATTCACCAAAATGCTTTTATTAAAAAAAGGAACATCATGGATGGGATTTTTTCTCTGCATGAGCTTATGCATCATACTCATGTGAAAAAGCAAGTGGGCATTGTGTTGAAGTTAGATTTCGAGAAGGCTTATGACAAGGTCAATTGGGATTTCCTTTTGAATTGTCATAGGGTTAGAGGTTTTTCGGAGAAATGGTGCTCCTGGACTAAAATGATTCTTTATAATGGGACTGTGTGTGTTAAGATGAATAATGAGCTTGGGAATTATTTTCGAGTGCTAAGGGGGTTAGACAAGGGGATCCTATGTCTCCTACCTTGTTTAATATGGTTGCGGAGTGCTTGACCAAGATGGTGTTAAGTGCGCAAGATAATGGGCTTATTACAGGCTTTGCCGCGGATATTATTGATAATGGGGTAGCTATTTTGCAATATGCTGATGATACTGTGTTGTGTATTAAGCATGATCCTGAACAAGCTGTGAATCTGAAGCTCCTTTTATATTTGTTTGAGTTAATGTCTGGTCTTAAGATCAATTTCATGAAAAGTGAGATCATGTCGATTGGGGGGGATAATGATGTTCTGAAGTTTTATTCTGACTTATTTGGGTGCCAGATTGGTTGCCTTCCTATGAAATATTTGGGTATGCCTGTGACTTTTGCATCCTTGAAAACTGCGGATTGGAGTTTTTTGGATATGAAATTGCTTAAAAAACTTAATGCCTGGGTGTGTGAATCTGCTTCCTCTGGGGCGAGGTTGACCTTATTGGATTCCTGTCTATCTGGTATTCCTACCTATTATATGTCTATGCATTTGTTGAATAAAACTTGTATTAAAAATCTTGATAAGCATAGACGCCGTTTTTTGTGGGCGGGTAAAAGGAAGAAAAGGGCGTATTATATGGTTAAATGGAAGAGGGTTTGCAGATCCAAGAATAAAGGGGGTCTGGGAGTGAAAGACTTGAGAAAACAGAACATTAGTTTAATGGTTAAATGGTGGTGGAAGTTAGAGACTTGTGACGGCCTGTGGCAAAAAATTGTTAGGGCAAAGTATCTTAGAAATAAATCTGTCGCTTCTGTGCGTCCTAGGGTAACTGATTCTCCTGGGTGGAAAAGCCTTTTGAAAGTTAAGGATGTATATCTCTGTGGGAGAAAAGTGACTGTTAGGAAAGGTGATATTGCTCGTTTTTGGTATGATCCCTGGTATCAGGAGACTCCTTTGCGAATGTCGCATCCTGACTTGTTTGATATTTCTCATGCTCAAGAGTATACTTTTGGTAAAGCTGGGGATACAAATTTTGATATCCCTTTCCGTAGAAGTTTGTCGCCTGTTTTACTTCAGCATTGGACTGAGATAAAAAATGCGGCGAGAGAGGTTGTTTTAGATGGTGAGACTGATGTTGTTTCCTGGTCTTTAAATGCGAATGGTAAATTTTCGACTGCCTCTGTGTATCAATATTTGGAGAGGAACATTGCGGGACCTGATAATAAACTCATTTGGAAAGCTAAGCTGCCTCTTAAAATTAAGGTGTTTTTGTGGCAATTGTTTCAAGATGCTGTTCTCACTAGGGAAAATTTGAGTAAAAAGAGGTGGCTGGGTAACCCTGTCTGTTCTTTTTGCAATGAAGTGGAAACGGCTGGGCACTTATTCTTTTCCTGTGCAAGTGTAAAAGTGGTTTGGGGATGTGCTGGGTGCTTGTTTGGGGACTAATTCCTGTCCTAGGAATGTTTGGCAATCCTTGGTATGGTTTTTCAAATTTTGCCGAATGATAAACAGTTCTATTCCCTGTTGCTTGCGGCTTTGGTGTGGGCTGTCTGGACTATTAGGAATAAAATCACCTTTGATAAGTATAAGATGAAGTCTCCTGAGGTTTTGGTATACACGATGGCGTCTTTTATGGGTTATTGGGCAGGTCTTTACGAGGAGAGCGAGGCGGCAAGGATTAGAGATGGTGCCAAGAAGCTGATGTTGAAGGCTGCTTGCTGTGATCTCTTCCCCAACTGTTCGAGGTGTTTTTGTTACAAGAGGTGTTAGGCTTTTCGTTTTGCTGCTGGAAACTTGTGGTGTTTGGCTGCTTTTGGTGGTTTTTTTGGCCGTGTTTGGCTGGTTATTGGTTGTATGAACTGTGTTTAGTGTAGGTCTTAGTGCCGGTAGGTTTTCGCCCCGTAGCTGGATGTTTCGATGCCGAGCATCTAGCAGCGGGTTTCCTATCGGTGCGAGGGCACTTTCTCTTTCCCGTCCCCTGCTGTGTTTCAAAGACATTGTATTTCCATTTGCGAAAGTTAATGGAAAGGGGGAGTAGCCCGGTTGGAAATCGTGCCTAGTCCTAATCGCCCTGCACCCACGGCCACTAGCAGTTGTCTAATTGCAATGCTAACCAGTCGCGTCATGATCGCGCCACCCAAATTGGCCGGGTATCGACCGGTGCTTGTGCGTGCCAAAGCTGATCAGAAAGGAAAGGGAGGACTGGAATCGCGAGTAACCAGTCACCGGCCGGCGCCGCCTCTTCTTTCGCCGTCGTGCCGCGCGCCTTTCGACTCCTGCCTTGCGTTGACAGAGCGCGACGTCGGGAACGTCGGGTGGCGGGCGCTGCGCGGAACGGATCTTTCCCGGTCGTCCGCCTCCGGCTCGGTCGTCTCCAGCCTCCTCGTTGGACTCGACTGGGTGTGGCCCAGCCGGAAGTGCGGCGAAGTGGCATCCTTGCAATTTCCGATGAACCGTCAGAATCTGGCCGTTTCGTAATCGTTTACTCTCGGCCTCCCATCCACGAACGGAATGTGCGCTCCACTTTGGTTCTGTGCTTTTGATCCCAACGTCTAATCGTATTTTTCTTTCTAAGATAAGATATGACTTCTCGTGGGTTGCTTCGGGTTAAATGAAAAATCATGTAATCTCTTTTCTTCCTTATAATATCACTAACTACTTAAATCTCGTCCCCTTTTAATGTTAAACGTCCCGCTCATGGCGCAGTTTTTTTTACGAATCAAAATCTATCGACATGCATAACCCTAAGCTTAAAAAATAAGGTTTGTTTAAACATATCAACATGGGATCTTAGTTTGAAAACCTCGCCACGACTAGCGTGACCGTGAAAATGAATCGTGATTTACACGTTTCGTTCAAAAGATATTCTATTTTTTGTATTCGAATCTACGAATAAAAAGGGGAAATTGCACATGTATCCTCTTTCACCAGTGGACGCTCTCTCCACGCGACAAGTGACACGTTGTTGTTTACCCGTGGGTGGGAGTACCTCCCACGATGCGTCACTTGTGGCATGCAGAGGGACTCAGAAACCACTCTCCTACGGACCGCGTTCTTTTACAAAAGGTTATGCTAAAACTAAGCTAGCATAATCTGGACTTGATAAAGAGAAATTTCCACATGTTAAGGAATCAAGGTAAATTCTTGACAAAATGTCTAATAAATTATTGAACTTTTTAAGAATATAAATTTGAGCATGCATATTAGGAAAGATTTTATTAGTCCAATTCATCCTAAAACAAGCTTCCATTGACAACTCGTGGAGTATTGTCTAAACTTGGATATTCCATCATTAATAGGAAAATATGTTTTACTACAAAGAGGCGACATGCTTGTAAGTAAATAAATTCTACACTAATTTATGTTTTTTATATAAGATTAATGCAAATGCAAACTAAAAAACTACATGAAAAAATAAAGAAAAGAAAAAACAAGACAACTAAAAATGCTTTGAAAATCTAAATGGAAAAGAAAACTCACAACCAAGCCAAGTTAGAGTGGTAGATTTCACCAGGCTATGGTGATTGCAAAATGTGAAGCACTTCCCTGCAACGACGCTTGAAAAGTGTTACATTGACGAGGGAATTGAGATGGTCAACAACTCCTCAACAATGGTTGTAAGTTTACTAGCAATTTTCCCCAGCAATGACGCTAGAAAAGTGACTTGATGGCAACAAACTACACATATCATACACCGACTCCTTGGGACTCCAACCGCATAGTAGGTTTAGCAAGAATAACTTTTCCCGTAAGGATGCTCGGGGTAATTATCGAAGTCTCGAGAAAATGCTAGTTTTCTCCTTTCCTCTTCTTACAAGCTACAAAACAAAGATGATTGATTTCTGTCGCCAACTCCACCGTGGTGGTTGTCAAGCAACACGACGTGTGCGAAGAAAAACAAAATTAATTAAATTAAGTAAAGTAAATATTTTTATATTTTTTAAATAAACAAATGCAGAATATGTAAATACAGGTAAAGTAAAGTATAGTAAAAGGTATTTATTATGCTTAAAATAAAGCAGTGTTCATGGGTTCACTTAACGTCTATCCCATAAACATGATGGCACAGATATAGTTTTTCCAAACAAGATAATATTGGTGAAACTTCTATGCAGTTTTTGACTCACATTCATATGGGCACCACGCCCTAATATAGAGATGATGCAACACATATCTCTAATACTCCACTAGTAAGAGAAAACTCAGCATACTAGAAATTAAGTGGTTGCACTCTAGCGGCGGCACAAAGCATTATTTTAGGTACTTTGGCATGATGTTGAATATCTCATCCACTAACTAGAGTAAACAAGGCTATATTTGATGTGACTAGATATACCTATCACACCCCCATCTTATTCTCGCTAGTTACCATAGCTCAAAAAAAATCTTCACTATCCACTTACTTCTACAAGTTTACTCCATCTAACACACATGCTCCATCTCTCGCGTCCTGACATACTAGCTTGATTAGAATTTGCATAGATGCATGAGTAATAATATGCATACACAAATACATCAAACAGATACTGAACATTCCATCTCCTAACTCATTAATAATCAAAAGATGCACCATAGGAAATTACATATGTGACCATAATCATGTAGGGCATCTCATATGGTTCTAAAACATGATAGTACAAAGAGAGAGATCAAGCTACTGCTAGAAACCCATAGTCTGGGGTGGACTATTGTCTCTTCATCACGGAAATCATGGATATGTCGTTGGAGCGGTCGATGGAGCAACATGGGTGGCTCCCGTAGTGTCTCCCTCTCCAATCTTCGACAGAGGCGAAGTTTTACCGTCCTCTGGAATCCGTGAAGGTCGGGATATATGTAGATGATTTTAGTTCAAAACGATGGCGTGGATTAAATAATGATGATGTCATAGGCACGAGGCTCAAGAACCCTCCCATGGCGCGTCCTAGGTGGGCAGACGCACCATGGAGGCCTTCTGGGTCTTCCTTTGGCCTTTCTTTTTTACACAGTCCCCCTTGATAAAAACTTGCATGGTAAAAGCACATGTCCATTTGAATTCGGGAAGATTCATGAAAGTGAAAAATACGCAAACCATGAAATTCATACTCTACAGACTTATATCCCCAATAAAGAGATTTCTTGGGGAAATCCCATAAAACATAAAATACATAGTGAAAATTCTAGTTATGATGAAAATATATGAGATAATGTCATAATAAACTATAAAGTTTCGATTTGGTTTTGACGTATCACAATCACTATGGAATCATATTTGCATTGGGTTATACTTGAAGAGTTTGTCCATAGGCAATGTTTAAAACCATATGTTGGATTTAAGTTTGAAAGTAGAAGATCAAGTGAGAGTAATGTGATGATTCAAGGTGTGATCCAAAGAATTTTTCATGAAAAGGTTTGACATTTCTACAAACGATAATTTTGATATGTCTTGAATAAGAAGATTGTTTGGTCTTCAAGACATCATCACAATGAAGAGAAAAGAAAAGATACAAGTTTGATCAAGACAAATGTAAAGATTTGATACGTGACAAACATATCTATACTTTTTTATTGATGCATGCAAGTTATATGACATTGTTACATGTTTTTACTATCTTATTATATCATTTTTAGGCTTTTTATCGGATTAACCTATCGACAAGATGCCCAGTGCCAGTTTCCTATTTTTATTGTTTTCTATTTCAGAAAATCCACTTCTGGAAATATTCTCGGAACTGCGCCAAAATTTACAGAGATTTTTTATTTGCCACGACGAAGACGGAGTCCAGAGGGCAGCCTCGGGGGCGCCCCACAGGCCAGGGGCGGCCAGCAGCCGCGGCCACAGGGCCACCCATGGGTGGGACCCGCCCCTGCCCGTGGTGGGTCCCCTCGGCCCCCTCCGACGCCTATAAAATCACATTAAACCCAATTTCGTCGGGGCGACGATTATTTTCCAGAAACTCCGTCCCGAAGCCGCCGCCACCTCGAAACCTAATTCGGGGAGATTCTGAAGCTGTTCCCGGCACGCTGCCGGAGGGGAGATCGATCCCGGAGGGCTCTTCATCGCCATGCCTTCCGTCGGGATGATGTGTGAGTAGTTCCACCTTGGACTACGGGTCCATGGCAGTAGCTAGATGGTTGTCTCTCTCCCTTGTGCTTCATGTTTATGATCTTGTGAGCTGCCCTACATGATCAAGATCGACTATTTGTAATGCTATATGATGTGTTTGTTGGGATCCGATGGATTATGAAGTTATGATCAGATTGTGCATGGTTCTTATATGTCAATTTATGTTCTTGCATGCTCTCCGATATGTGTAGTTGCTTTGGCCAAGTGATTGATTATGACTCCAAGAGAGAGTATTCATGCTAGATAGGTTCATGCCCCCTCTTGTGCCTGGGTACGAGTGACAGAAACGTCTAAGGACGAGGGTGTGCTATTGCGACTAATGGTAAAATAGCGGTGTTTATGTCTACGCAATTATAAATATTGCTTACATCATACACTTTACTTAATGCAAATGTTTGTTGCTTGCAACTTAATACCGATGGGTGACAACTGGATAGCGATCCCTAGGTGGACTTTTTTGACAAAGATGTAGTTGGATGGCGGTCTTTGTTATTTGTTGTGATGCCTACATGAATATTACCAAGAACACTTTGATGTAGCTAGATTAAGTTTGTGTCATAATCTTGTCAATTACCTAACTATAATTCGTTTACCCGTCATATGAGTATTTTATTTATTCGAGAGACACCACTATTGAACCCATGGCCCCCGGTCCATATTTTTACATTGTTTACAACCTCATTTACTCACTTTTCATATTCACTTGCTCGCTGTCCGTTTCCATAAATTCATTTCACTACACTATACGTTTAACCACTTTGTTTTCAGTAGACCGGGAAGATTGACAACCTTCCTACCGTTGGGGGCAAAGTAATTGGTTGATTGTGTGCAGGTCCACGTTCGTCGATGTTTAAGTGCCAGAGATCGTTGATGTTCACCTCGCTGTTGATTTCAAAGTCCTACTGGTTCGATTAAACCTTGGTTCTTCACTGAGAGAAAACTGCTACTTGCTACATCCACGCCTTCGCTTGGGGCACCACCCAACTATACTATCAACACCATCAAGTAGTTTTCTGGCGCCGTTGTCGGGGACTTTGGAGCTGCAGGAAGGGGAGTATCGCGCTCTCAATCACTTTAATTTGTTTTTGTCTTGCTTAGTTTATTTCTTTTTTTACTTATTTACTTGCTTAAAAAAATTAAAACCCAAAAAAATTAGTGTAGTCTTTATTTCTGTCTTGTTAATTTGCTTTCTCAATATGTCTTCTATTGAGAACACTAAGTTGTGTGACTTTACTAGCACTAATAATAATGATTTCATATGCTCTCCAATTGCTCCACCCGCCACTAAAGCGTAATCTTATTAAACTAAACCTGCTTTGCTAAATCTTGTTATGAAAGAGCATTTTTTTGGTGCTAGTACTGATGATGCCGCCTCTCATTTAAATAACTTTGTTGAGTTATGTTATATGAAAAAATATAAAGAGGTTGAAAGTGACATCATAAAACTAAAACTTTTCCCTTTCTCTTTGAGAGGGAGAGCTAAAGAATGGTTATTGTCTTTGCCTAGAAATAGCATTGATTCTTGGACTAAATGCAAAGATGTTTTTATTGGAAAATACTATCCACCTGCTAAAATTATACAATTGAGGAGTAACATTATGAACTTTAGACAATTTGATAATGAACATGTTGCTCAAACTTGGGAAAGAATGAAGTCTATGGTTAAAAATTGTCCCACGCATGGATTAACTACTTGGATGGTTGTCCAAACTTTTTATGCAGGTTTAAAATTTTCTTCAAGGAACTTGTTGGACTCGGCCATGGGTGGTACCTTCATGTCCATCACATTTAGGTGCAACAACTAAACTTTGGATGATATGATGACAAATTATTCACAATGGCACACCGAAAGAGCTCCAACTGGTAAGAAGGTAAATTATGTCGAGGAAATTTCCTCTTTGAATGAGAAGGTTGATATGATTATGTCTATGCTTGCTACCAATCAGTCCCCTATTGATCCTAATAATGTTCCTCTTGCTTCATTAATTGCTCAAGAAAAGGATCAAGTTGATGTTAGTTTCCTTAATAGAAATAATTTCAACAACAATGCTTATCGAAATAATTTTGGTGGTAACAACTATAACCCTTATCCTCCTAATAATGGCAACTCTTAAGGTAATGCTTACAATGCTAATAGGAGTGTGCCTACCGATCTTGAAAAAGTTTTAAAAGATTTCATTACTACACAAAGAGCTTTTAATAAAACTGTTGAAGAGAAACTCGAGAAACTAGATAGTTGATGCATGTAAAATGCATACATGAACTTTGCATTATAATACTCATATTTCAATCATATTTGCATCATATGAGGGTTATATCATTGTTTTATAATGATTTTGGGAAGATTTCATAGTTTTCATATTTTTCTAAAATTAACCCTGCACTGGCAGAAAACCCTATTTTCTATATTTTGATGTTTCAGGGACCCAAACGACGTCCAAATGACCTGAAAATTTACGAGCATCAGTTTTTGGAAGGAACAAAGCGTAGGAGCGAAGAAAGTGAACAAACGGAGGCCCGAGGGCTAGAAGAGGGTGGCCCACGCGGCTAGATTCCTTGGCTGCATGGGACCCACCATCTGGGGCCTCGAGGCTCCGTTGTCGTTGATCTTTTCTCCATAACCTTCGTCTTGACCTAAAACCGACTATAAAATAGTCCCCGATGCCTTTCGGAAGGGGAGGCCGCTGAAAACATAGAAGCACCGAAACAGAGATCTGGAGCTGCAGATTGGAGGGGGAAAACTCCGGCAGAGCGCTGCCGGCGTGGTCTCCATCTCCCCCAACGACATCTCCACCGTCTCCATGATGAAGAGGGAGTAGTCCACCCCTGGACTATGGGTTTGTGGAAGTAACTTATGTATCTCTCCTTTCTCTTGAGCTTCACTAATTAGCACCGTATGAGCTGCCGAACATGATTACGGTCATCTATGTAATTCCTTTGTGGTGGATCTCTTTATGAGTTAATATATGTTTGAGATTGCAATTGTTTTGTTTCAGTTATGAAAGTAGATGCATATTATGTACCCCGTTCTTGTCTACTTGTTTTGATCAAGCATGTTTATGAGAGCGTGTGTGGGGGAACATGTGCATTAGTTGGAGTAATGAGGGGGTGGCTAGTGCGGTGAAAGTGAGAGAAGTTCTGCGATCCACTTGGGTATTTTTACCTTACTTTGTTGCCTCACTAGGGATAAAGAAAAATACCATGCTACCGGAGGTGTGGGTGTGACCGTTGCCACTTCTCCATGACTAGATCTAGCATGTTCTTATTTTAACTTCATGTCATAAGACTTAAATCTATACTCTGATTTATCTTAGTTACTGAGGTGCTAAGATTTAGTTCACATCTTGGTGGAGTATAAGAGAGATTAATAAACAAAAGATCTCTATGTTAGGACGTGATGCCCATATAATTAGTAACTTGTCATGAAACCTTTTTGTTGCAATCTCATATGTCAATTCTAGTGTTCCATTATCTACCACTTTATTAAAGAGAGAGTGCATTTGTGAAACCATGAACCCCGGTGCATTTTTAATCATAAGAAACACCTTTCCAACAACTTATAAGCATTTTCCATTTTCTGCCATTTAAAAATCCGAAAATACAAAAACACTTTTATATCTTGCATTCACAATACAAAACCCAAAAATATCATCCATCATTGTTTCCACCATCCTTGCATATTTATTTATCATCATTGCATATTTATTTCTAGTTTTGCATTTGTTATATTTTCATATCATTCTCACACCTGTGCTTGACAACCACTTGCTGAGGTTGAGGGCACAAAACAATTTACTTTGTTTTGCAGGTTTTCAAGAGAAGGATAAGAAGATAAATCTTTCACTACTGATTCTCCGAGAGTTCGATATTAAACCCTCGAGTCACCCCTCGTGGGGAAACCGTCTTTCCTATACTACACACTCTGCGCTTGGAGTCTCAACCTAAGCTAAGTTCAAGGCCATCAAAGACGTTTTCTGGCGCCGTTGCCGGGGAATCATTGCTGTAAAGATTTGTCCAAAGGAGCATCTCACAACAAAGTCAACTTCATCACCAACTTGTGCAAACACCTAAGCTTGGGGAGGTTGCACCTACGTGAGCATCATCTTATCCATCTTTACCTTCAAAGCATTTTATTTTGTTTTGTTATTGTCTTGCATATCATATTTGTATTTCGGTTTGCATATTTTATTTTCAGTTTTGCATTTTGTGTTGCATTTGTTATTTCGGTTTGCATTGTTTAGTGTCATTTTATTTTCAGTTTTGCATTTAAAAATTAAAAACACATAAAAACTTGCAAAAATGGGTGATAGAACTAAGTTGTGTGACTACACAAACACTCCAAATGATCAATTTATTGCTAGGCCCATTGCCACACCTGAGATAACAGCTGATAGTTATGAAGTAAGTCCTAGTTTGTTGAACTTGATAACTAGGGAACAATTTGGCGGTAGTGCTATGGAGGATGCCTCTATGCATCTTCATGATTTTGTTGAAATATGTGACATGCAAAAATTTACAAATGTGGAAAGTGATATTCTAAAACTGAAGTTATTTCCTTTCTCACTTAGAGGAAAAGCTAAAGAGGGTTGCATTCACTACCTACTGATAGTATTAATTCTTGGGATGATCTAAAAGAAGCTTTCATTAAGAAATATTATCCTTCTGTTAAAATTTTGCAAAATAGAAACAATATTCTTTCTTTTAGGCAAAATGAAAATGAACACGTTGCCATGGCTTGAGAAAGGATAAAACTTATGCTTAGAACTTGTCCATCACATGGGGTCAACGAATGGACCATATTACACTCTTTCTACAATGGACTACATTACATGTCTAGAAATATTCTTGATTCCGCTGCTGGAGGGGCTTTTATGGGAAAAACTATAGTAGAAGCTAAGAACATCTTAGAAAGTATTTTGCAAAACTATAGTCAATGGAATATTGAAAGAGCACCTAATACATCTAAGAAAGTAAGCTCCATAGAAGAAACAAATGATTTGTCATCTAAAATGGACATTATTCTTGCTTTCATTAATAAACAAAATATTGAAAATGTCCCTTTACAAGAACTAGTTGGTAATAATCCTGAAATGTTGATGTTAACTTCATTAGAAACTATGGTAATAATGGGTATGGTAATAACAATTATAATCCCTATAATAAACCCCCATATGTGCCAAACAAATATACCACTAGTAGCAATGTTTCTAGTGACTTGGAAAACACCACTAGGTCATTTATATCTACTCAAAAGGAGCTTAATAAGGAATTTATATCTAAGTTCAAAAAATAAGGCTCTTTGTTTGAAAGGGTAGATCAGCTCACTAAGGAAGTTTCCTCATTAAAGAACACCATTACAGCTCAAAAATATGAGGAAACAATTAAATATTGCCAAGAGGTTATAAATAAATCTTGGGAACATATTCATGAGCAAGAGAGAGTTGCTAAGGAAACTATTATGGTAATGAAAGAGAGAAAAGTTGAGGAAGTTAAAATGCTTAGTGAAGTCAAGGAACCACTACTTGACTTAGATAATTGTAGCTTGCATGAATTAATATCTATCTTACAAAAAATTGCAAGTGATCCTTCCATCAACTCCAACCAAGCAGGTTTTGGTTCTTATATTGCTAATCATGTTTTAAAAGAAAAGATTGCTAGGTACAACCAAGAAGCTATGATACCACCTAAGCTTGGGGATGTATGGATTCCCAAAGTACTAGTAACCATTGGAAAAGAGACACACCATGCTATATTAGATCTAGGATCTAGTGTCTCTGTTTTATCTAAAGAATTATATGAAGTTCTTGAATTAAAAAATCTTGGAAAATGCTCTATTGAACTTGCACTTGCTGATGATTCCATTAAACATGCTTTAGGAAAAGTAAGTGATGTTATGGTAGAGTTGCATATGACATTTGTACCTATTGATTTTCTAATCATGGATATGGGGAATAAAACCTCTAGTCCAATTATTCTTGGAAGACCTTTTCTTCGTACCACAGGTGCTATCATTGATTCAAAAGAAGGGAATGTGAAGTTTCAGTTTCCACACAAGAAGTGCATGGAACACTTCCCAAGGAATAGGGACACATCAAAGTTCAAGCTCCCTCATGAGCTTCGTCCATCATAAATATCAAGTAAGAAGCCTAGCTACATGGCTATAAAGAAAGCGCTTTACGGGAGGCAATCCGGTTGTTTTTATTTTTTATTTTCTTTGTGTCCTCTTGCTGTAACAAGAGACTTAGTTTTTAGTTTTGCTTCTGGAATTTTTAATAAAGTACCAAGTTTTACCCATTTTGGTTTGAAAAAGTTGCTATTTTCATTACTACACAAAGAGCTTTTAATAAAACTGTTAAAGAGAAACTCGAGAAACTAGATAGTTGATGCATGTAAAATGCATACATGAACTTTGCATTATAATACTCATATTTCAATCATATTTGCATCATATAAGGGTTATATCATTGTTTTATAATGACTAGCACAATACCCGTGCGTTGCAACGGGTAAATAAATGATCAAGAGTTTTTTGCCATAATAAATAAAAAATTGACTCTTCCAGTTTTCTAGGAATCAAAATTTTCCGGTCGGGGGAGGGGGGGGGGGGGGGTCGCCACGTGGGTCCTAAGTTTTCCTAGGAATAATCATTCACACGTCAGAACCCCACACAGTTGTTTTTGTTTATCTCGCCCGGTGAAATTGATATGATCATCGGTTTTTGTATCTCGCCCAATGACATTGATCTAGAGTTGGATTTTTATTTCGATTGATCAAACTGACAATGTGAACAACCGATGTAGTTGAGCCGAAACTTAGAAATTATTTTGACTGTCAGTATTCCACAAACTCTATCGAATGCAGACATGATACAAATTGTATAAGCTAGACTTACACGTCAATTGTCTCTTGACTTGCCATGCATCGATGCATGAATCTCGTGAGGAGGAAATGACCAAACCGCGTGGTACGATTTTAGTGGCTGAATCATCCGTGAACAATACGTTCTTAATCGTAAAGATGTGAAAAAGAATTGTATTTATTGGCATTGAGTAAATCAGCTTGATCTCGTAATATTTCATGGGCTAGTCTGCTTTTGTTGCATATCATACTCATGATGTATCTTGTTCTTAATCATGCATATGGATGTGGCTAATAATCGAGCATGCATGAGTTGTGCTGTGTAGAATAGAACCAACTTGTAGCATCTTTTCTGATGGCAAGATTGTCATACATCAATGTATGGATACCCCAGTCCGGCCGGATAAAGCAAAACTTATATAAAGTTAGACCGTAAATATTGGGATGGTGATTAGCCCGCATGGCAATTAGTAGTACGCGTGCTTGCGGGACTCCTTGGCCGAGTCGCACGTGAATCCGATCTTGGCACTATCCCGGACGGAAACTTTTTTATGGCGAGGAAATAATTGTTTTTTTTATAAAAAAAGGCAGTAGTATTTATTTTAGTGGGAGGGTAAATCTATCTTTTACGGGTGACATACCATCATGAACCATCACGTCCAATTTCAATTTAATAGTAAAGATTTTGGGAAGATTTCACAGTTTTCCTATTTTTCTGGAATTAACCCTGCACTGGCAGAAAACCCTATTTTCTATATTTTGATGTTTCAGGGACCCAAACGACGTCCAAATGACCTGAAAATTTACGAGCATCAGGTTTTGGAAGGAACAAAGCGTAGGAGCGAAGGAAGCGAACAAACGGAGGCCCGAGGGCCAGAAGAGGGTGGCCCACGCGGCCAGATTCCTTGGCCGCGTGGGACCCACCATTTGGGGCCTCGAGGCTCCGTTGTCGTTGATCTTTTCTCCAGAACCTTCGTCTTGACCTAAAACCGACTATAAAAATAGTCCCCGACGCCCTTCGAAGGGGAGGCCGCCGAAAACACAGAAACACCGAAACAGAGATCTGGAGCTGCAGATTGGAGGGGGAAAACTCCGGCAGAGCGCTGCCGGCGTGGTCTCCATCTCCCCCAACGACATCTCCACCGTCTCCATGATAAAGAGGGAGTAGTCCACCCCTGGACTATGGGTTTGTGGAAGTAACTTATGTATCTCTCCTCTCTCTTGAGCTTCACTAATTAGCACCGTATGAGCTGCCGAACATGATTACGGTCATCTATGTAATTCCTTTGTGGTGGATCTCTTTATGAGTTAATATATGTTTGAGATTGCAATTGTTTTGTTTCAGTTATGAAAGTAGATGCATATTATGTACCCCGTTCTTGCCTACTTGTTTTGATCAAGCATGTTTATGAGAGCGTGTGTGGGGGAACATGTGCATTAGTTGGAGTAATGAGGGGGTGGCTAGTGCGGTGAAAGTGAGAGAAGTTCTGCGATCCACTTGGGTATTTTTACCTTACTTTGTTGCCTCACTAGGGATAAAGAAAAATACCATGCTATCGGAGGTGTGGGTGTGACCGTTGCCACTCACTACTAGGGAACAGGTCATCTGTGGCGCACCAAAATAGGGTTTCTGTGGCGCATCCAGGAAATGGTGGGATGCGCCACAGAAATCTCGCCGCTAAAATATATTTCTGTGGTGCATCCAGGCGGTGCGCCATAGAAATACCAAGATTCTGTGGCGCACCAGCAAGGGTGCGCCACAGAATTATGTCTGTGGCGCATCATTTCTCCATGCGCCACAGAATTCCATGCGCCACAGAAAAGTAAAAAGATGCGCCACAGAATAATTTAAATGTATTTTCAAATTTCTGCTGCCTGCTGCATAAATACAGGTATATTACAGAAAATACAGGTATATTATAGAAAATACAGGTATATTATAGGAATTACAGATATATTACAGGAAACAGGAAATACAGGTATATACTATAGGAAATACAGGTATATCACATTACTTAGAGCCCAAGATACACGATTATTACACAAGTCATGATACATAAGTAAATCGTTTCACACATTGATTACAAGTGCTGAATTTACGGGTACAAAAGTTCATCTCATGTCACATAAGTCATAGTACAAATATAGTGACCCAGCAAGAGACCCCAGCAGCGACTCAAAAAGAAGAGACTCTAGTGACTCCTCCGGCAGAGACCGTCGACAAGTGGGCTGAGGCTGCTGCAGCGTCGGACGCAGGAACCACCGATGATAAGTGGGGCCTAGTGATCCCTTAATGTCTAAGCAATCACTAGGGCCCACTTATCACGGCGGTTCCTGCGTCCGACGCTGAAGCAGCCTCAGCCCACTCGTCGACGGTCTCTGCAGGAGGAGCCGCTGGAGTCTCTTCTTCTTGAGTCGCTGCTGGGGTCTTTGCTGGGTCACTTTATTTGTACTATGACTAATTTGTTGGTTCGCTAATGGAGAACACGTCTAGCTCCACTGGTGCTGCAGGATTGAGCCTTCTTTTTTATCGGCTCAGGGAACGGTTTAAAGCAGTCTTTCGTCAGCCACGTCCTCATGTCATTTTGCTTGTCTAGGCGGTCTTCGATCTCCCACTTAGACATCCCTGCAGATGGATTGGGATATATATTTGGTTAATAATATATCGAGTGGATTGGGATATATATTTGGCTGGAGATGGACAAATTACCTCTGGGGTTGTGTAAGGACCCCCCTTCTGTCATGACATCTTCCACGATGATTTGCGATAACTGCATCCGGATGCGATGGAATTCTTCTCTAAGATCAGCGTCGGTGATTTCCCCTCTAAGTTTGGTCCATTCTTGGAGACTAGATGGCCACCTCGTTTTCTCTGCATCCCGAACAAACCCTTTAATGTGATGGAGGACGTAGAAGGCATCCTTCACGCTGCCAGACGCATGCTTGATGCAATGGAACCCGGTTCCATGGCAGAAAAATGTGTTGCTTCTCCTTCATGAAACGTTCCCCATTCTTTTCTACGTGGAAGTGGCCTCCCTTTTGGGCATAGCCCTCGAGAGCCTCATCGAGAACACCCTTTATTATGGTGTAGTCTTTAAGACTCCCCGAGTCGATATAAGTGGCAACGGACCACCTCGGGCTTAGGACGATGAGTACGCAGTACTCGTCACTGCTCAACACAATTGACACGGAATGTTGGAAAGGATCAACAATGGAAGAAATCTATAAGAAAGCATAACATACGACATCGGCGACCGGATGTGTACTTACTCGGAAAAGAAAGGCAGAAGAAGGCTGTTCTTATCCTGGTTGTTCAGCATGATTCTCTGGAGGAACTCCGTGGCCATGGCCCGTGTCCTTGATCCTTCCACCAGCTGGCTGTCACGCATGTAGTAGGGATCCACTACCTTGACGTACGGGGTATTATCTCTCCTGATCCTCATCGCCTGGTTGAGCGCGTATAGACGGACCAAGTTATAGTCCAACCGTCTATAGTGAAACAGCTTGAAGTCGCCCTCGTACGATATGAAGAAATAATCCACGGGGGCTTCATGGATGAAGTCGGCCAAGTACTTTGGCACCTTGACAGTGAACACCGGGTAATTTGGATCCTCTTCTTTAAGAAGGTTGCCCTCTAGCGTCAAGATAGCATTTTGCAAAGAGAGCATGCATCCGTCAGCAAGGTGGAGCAGCTCCCGAGACAGGATCGGTTGACCAGCTTCATGAACTCGGGTCACGCCATCCGCACGGGGTGATACCATGTCTTCATACCCCCAGATAGTCATCTTAGGAGCTGGCTTACTTCTCTTCCTGTGCTTCTTCTTCTTTACCTCTGGGGATGCTGGGGGTGCATCTTCTGTAGACACATTGATTGAGTACTTGGTGGAGCCGAAGCTGATCATTGGGGGAGGCCCTTTTTTCCCTCCCTCAATCCATACCCTGACACCCTCACAGACGGTAGGAAAGAGCGACGTCAATGTCTTTGTCACTGCCTGTGCGATGACCGTCTGAATCATACTATTTTCCTCTATCGGTTCCTCGCCTCCTGTTCGAGAACCCCCGGCCTCATTATTGTCAGCCATGTTCGCACCTATAAGAAAAAAAACGTCGAAGTTAGTACACCAAATATAAGGAAAAAATCACTTAACTAAGTATTAAGATACCCCGCCCCATGCATTAGTCGCAATACCCCATATGTCATATTTTTAGCAAAGTCATGCCAAAATTCACGAAAAATTTCGGCATGACCTTTGCTAAAAAAGGGACATATGGAGTACCCAAATTTGCCGGAATGGAAGTTAATCGACGTTCCGGCAATCTCAAGGGCCTCTTGGGGTACCTGCACAAGCATTTCACAAATAATGGCCGGCATCGCTGGCCGGCAACAGCATCCATCACATCAACACATCAACAGATTTCCGGCCGGCATCGCTGGCCGGCACCTAGCAGCAACTAAAAATGCATCTTCAAAATAGTTAAAAAGTACCAACTTTGGAGGCTTACAAATACTATAAGTAATTTGGATGTGTGCCTCATACTTAGATTGGACACACAAAAGTTCCAGGGATGGTGCGAGTGAGCCAAGTAGGATGCACGATGTGTATTCGTGCATATACAAGGCTCACTAGCGCCATCCCCGGGATCACATGGTGTCACTTCATTTTAATCATCGGCATTTGAAGAAAAAGACTAAAGCAAACAAAAATGATATGGATGTGTGCCTCATGTTAGGTCGGACACATATTCCCGTGATGGTGCTAGTGAGCCAATTAGGATGCACAAGATGTGTATTCATGCATATCACAAGGCTCACTAGCTCCACCACGGATCACGCGGTGTCACTTCATTTTAATCATCGGCATTCGAAGAAGAAAAATTATTCATGGTGACAGTAACTAGTATACCCTCATATAACGAAATGGGTAATCTCGGTTCGAAAAAGAAAAGCGCTAGAAAAATAATGATTTAGCAAACCATGATTTAGCATCTAGCACACACATTTCACAAAAGCAGCTAGCAGCAAAAGCACCTAGCAGCAACTAAAAATGCATCTTCAAAATAGTTAAAAAGTACCAACTTTGGAGGCTTACAAAATTATCAAATCTTGATCCTATTTAAAATGTACCTTCATGGATCTCTTGTACTATGTTATTACTTCATAATAAAGCTCAAAAATATTTTTTTGAATACATCTAGAACCTTAATTGAAGGCATTTTTGTAGGCATGTTTAAACAGTGACCATATTTAACTTAGCAAAATTTTAAATTTTGTTGGTTTCCAAAATTTTCCTAACACCACTACTACCAACTAGAAGCATTAGCAACTACTTGCAGTAAGCAATCAACAACAAATCATACAAATTCTGTAAAAAAATTGGGTTTGGCATTTGACCAAACACCTTGTGTGCAGGTGTGGAGGGAGGGAGAGGGGATGGAAGGAGCAGCATGCACCTCGGGGAGGCAGGGTGGAGGGGAGAGAGGGAGAGGCGGCCGCAGGGGAGGAGCGGGGAGGCAGGGGCGGCTCCGGTGGCGGCGGTGGGTCGGTCGGTGGCGTCGGGTTGCAGGGAGGAGCGGGGAGGCAGGCTCCGGTGGCCGCAGGGGAGGAGCGCGCGGGGAGGCTGCAGGGTCCTCCGGTGGAGGGGAGGGAGAGGCGGCCGAGGGGAGGCTCGGGGAGACAGGGGCGGCTCCGGTGGGGCGGTGGCGTCGGGTTGCAGGGGAGGAGCGGGGAGGCAGGCTCCGGTGGCCGCAGGGGAGGAGCGCGCGGGGAGGCTGCAGGGTCCTCCGGTGGAGGGGAGGGAGAGGCGGCCGAGGGGAGGCTCGGGGAGACAGGGGCGGCTCCGGTGGCGGCGGTGGCGTCGGGTTGCCGGCGGCGAGGGTGGTTCGTCGAGCTAAGCGCGCGCGGGAATCTTAGGAAAATTTTGGGGAAGAAAGGGCAGCGCGGGGGAGGGCCCACATGTAAGTGGAGGCCCGAGAATTCTGTGGCGCATCTTCTAGTGGGTGCGCCACAGAAAGGTAAGATTCTGTGGCGCATTTCTAGGTAGTGCGCCACAGAAATTCAAGATTCTGTGGCGCATCTTCTAGTTGGTGCGCCACAGAATTCCCTGGCCTACAGTTCAAATCCTGGCTGCCTGTCTCACTTTTTATTTCTTTAATTTTGGTACAAAATACACACAATGTCTCATACATATTCAATTCATTAATACATATATGCTCTTGCATTGTCTCACACACAATGTCTCTCATACATATTCATTGAATACATAAATATGCTTGCATTGTCTCACACACACACAAATTAAATACACCAAAAAAGTCTTCTTCGTCTCGGTTCCGAGCTAGCTTCTCTTCTTTCCCTTCTTCGCGGTTGAATACTTTAGGCCGGGCACCTTGAGATTTCTTCGCGTGAACGGACAACCTTTAGTAGGTAGGGAGGTCTTCCGTCTTTCTTGCTAGTAGTAGGCATGTCGAAGTACTTGTCGAATTCCTCCTCGATCTTCGGATCGCCGTTCTTGTCCAAGTCTTCCTCGTTGGCGTCTCCTTCCATTCCGATGGTGCTCCTCTTGCCCCTACTCACGACAACACGGCTAGGCTTTGACGGGTCGGTAATGAAGAAGCATTGCTCGACTTGGCTAGCGAGTACCCATGGCTCGTTTTTCGTGGAGGCGTTCTTCGATTTGGCATCGGGTATTATCATGGTGGTGAAATACCGGTCTTCTTTGACGACATCCTTGTCCATCTCACACGGAACATTGGCACCAACTGTCCACAGTAGTTGAGCTCCCATATCTCCTCGATCCTTCCGAAGAATCTTTCCTTCACAGTAGCCTCGTCATCGCCGTAGGATAGCATAGTTACTCCTGAGTTTTGATATTCGCTATTCCTGTCCTTTTTTCCTCGGTGCAGAATCTGTAACCGCTGATGTCGTACGTCTGATAGGTCTTTACGTGTGCCCGGGGCCCCTGTGATAAGGAGAATATGAGTTTTTCATCTTCCGTAGCTGGCGGTATGCTCTTTGCTTGAACCAGTTGCCTTTTCTTGAACCAACGCGTGAAGCTGAGTTGTCGCTCTGGTTACGTCTCCCTCTTCCTCGGTCGGCCCAGGTCGATGTAATTCTGCTCGATTAAGCTTTTGTGCTCTTCCACCAAGGTTCGATCAATTGTAAGTGTTGCAGCGTGACCCGGTGAGCCCTGTTGAAGTCATTTTGTCGACCATGAATGTCGACATGGAGTGAGTGGTAGCCCTCGCGGTGACCAAATCCCTCGAGCCTGCCGAGGTGCGTCCTGATTGGCAGACCAACATCCTGGTTCTCGGTGCTCAGATAATTCTGGCAGAAGGAGATGCACTCGTAGGTCAGGAAGCCCTTGGCCATGCTTGCGTCTGGACGGGACCTGTTGCGGACGTATCGTTTCATGACACCGTTCTGCCTTTCGAACGGCATCATGTAGTGCAGGAACGTCGGCCCGAGCTGCCTGATATCATCAACGACATGGAGAAGGAGATGCACACAGATATCAAAGAATGCGGGCGGGAAGTAAATCTCGAGCTCGCATAATATCACCACGATTTCTTCCTGTAGCCTGTGGAGCTGCCTCATGCCAATCGACTTCCTGTTGATGACGTCGATAAAGTTGCAAAGGCCAAGCAGCGTATCACGGACATGCTCGTCCATTAGCCCTCGGATTGCAACGGGGAGTATCTGCGTCATCAGCACGTGACAGTCGTGAGACTTCATGAACCTCTTCTTCGTTGCGTCCAGATATCTGCTTATCTTCCCCGCGTAAACCGTGAGGAAATTTGACTCCTAGGAGGCACCTAAAAAAACTTCTCAAGCTCCTCCGGACTCATAGTAAAGCAGGCAGCGGGAAGCACCACCACGTTCTCTTTACCCTTTTGCGACGACCTTGAGTCCCTTCCGTCTGATCATCATCATCATCGTCGTCATCACTATCGGGTGCCTGAAGATCTTCCTTATGCCAAGCCATTTCAGATCGTATCTTGCTTTCGTCCCATCCTTGGTCCTATCGGACATGTTGAAAAGGTGCCAGCAGACTCTCGGTAACGTCTTGGTAATGCGCATTACATCGAGCTATGGGGCGTGTGGAGTACCTTCCAGTACTCCAAGTCGTGGAAAACAGACCTCGCTTTCCATACACCTAGCAGAGGGTCTACCCTCGATCGCTTCTTTCCCGGCGCAGGGCACTCCTCCCAATTTTTCAAAAGCTCGTCGATTTCTTCGCCGCTCCTCGGGCACGGGGATCTTCAAGCTCTTCTTTACCATTGAAAAAATCACCGCGTTTCCTCCATGGGGATCCATGCGAAGCCACCTTCGAGCCCCTGGGAACACGGTTTTCGAAAGACCCGGGATCCCTTGGTAGCTGGAGATGCGGGGTCTTATCCATGCACCTGACACATGCGCAGAATCCATGGCCTACCTGTGCTGATACATATGAGCAAACCAGGATAGTCCTGCACCGTCGTGAGCAACGCGGCTCTCATATCGAAATAATCTCCAGTGTAGGCGTCCCACGTACGGACTGGCGTCTCCCACAACCTGGCTAACTCCTCTTTCAATAGCACGAGATATAGATGTATGTCGGTACCAGGTTGTTTCGGCCCCTGAATGAGAATACTCATGTGTATGTACTTTGCTTCGTGCACAGCCACGGGGGAAGGTTGTAAGGCCATACAAACACACGGGCCAGGTGCTATGCGTGCTACTCTGGTTGCCGAACGGATTGAGTCCATCAGTGCTCATACCCAGCCTGACGTTCCTTGGTCGCGCCCGAATGTTCGAGGCCATGTCCAATGCTTCCCACTGGCAAGCGTCTGAAGGGTGTGTCAGGATCACGCCCTTCTCCGGATCTTCTTCGGGCTTCTCCCTTTTCGCGTGCCATTGCATGAGCTTAGCTTCCTTAGGGTCCACGAAAACCGCTGCAGACGGGGAATGAGAGGAAAGTACCATACCACTTTTCGAGGAACATTCTTGTTCCCACTCTTGTACCAGTCCCTGGCCGCACACCGGACATGTGGTTCTGTCCTTGTACACGCCATGATAAATTGCGCCATCATTGATGCAGGCATGGTATCTCTCGTACGGTAGGTCAAGAGGGCACACGACTTTCTGGCTCCTCGATACTGCTTGGCAATGTGTTCCCCTCGGAAGACGATCGTACCAGAATTTCAGGTGACTACTGAAGCTGACGTCGGTCCATCTATTTTCCTCTTTCATCTGTAGAGCATCAAGCGTTACATGCAAGCGCGTATGCTGGGGCCGGCAATCACGATACAACGAGTCATCACGTCTTTCTTCATTTGCTCTAGCTTGATTTCTCTCTGGCTGTACCTCTGGCGTCGCTCGTCTCCTTGAGTAGGAGTTCTTGAACATGAGGGTCCTGCAAGGCCGAAGTTAGCGAGTGTCTGCGTGTCCACGTCTTCTCCACCATCATCTACTCCTTCATCATGACCATGTCCTGTCGGCATCTCCTTCGTCATGATGATCTGTCCGCCGGCATCTCCTTCGTCATGATGATCTTGTCCGCCTGCATCTCCTTCATCATGATAACCATGTCCGCCCTCGTTTTCATGCGCACCATTGCTATCGGCGCCTTGTTGAAACCTATCCAGAAACCGCGCCTGAGCAGGTGTTCCTCCAATTGTCCGGAATCAGGGTCGATCCAGCTCACGAGTTTGCATGTTCGACACGGACATCTTATCTGGTGCCTGTTGCACCGAATCATGTCCGCCTTTGCTCTTCCTTGTATCTACCAATTTGACTGGAGCTCATCTGATGACCATGGTTGCTATATATAGATAAAAGCAGAAATACGAAACGAGAGTATGTAAGTAAAACCGCAATGTGCCACACGCGCACACACCACACACATATGTCCCTTTTTTTCAGCAAAGATCGTGCCGAAATTTTTAAAATCGGCATGACCTTTGCTAAAAAAGGGACTATGGAGTACCCGAATTCGCCGGAACGGAAGTAATCGACGTTCCGGCAATCTCAAGGGCCTCTCGGGGGTACCTGCAAGGCATTTCACAAAAATATCCACATCTCCACGACACGATGTCGGAGCACAACAAACAAACGTCTCCGCCATCGTGCAAACCGCCCCTCATATGCATGTTTTGTGACGGCCACACAAAACATGCATATGCATGTCCATCCAACTATACTCACCTAGTAGATTTGTCACCGAGATGTGACCGCGATCGATGAGAGAGAGTGTGCGTGTTGGAGAGAAAAAAGATGTATTTGGGAGAGGAGTAGAGTATATATGGAGCCTCCCCTGGCCCCCTCACCAAGTACCTATCAATAAAGTAGGTTTAACTACAAAGAATGGAGAAAGTATGAGCAAAAATGGGGTGGGAGGGAGGAGGAACACGAGCTGCTCTAGGTGGGAGGAGAGGGGAAGAGAAGACAATGGGGGTGGTGGGTGGGAGGCTGCCCCTTTTTGTATATATAGAAAGACATTATGTGGCGCATGGAGCCACATGCGCCACAGAAATGCAAATTTCTGTGGCGCATCCTTCCCCATGCGCCACAGAAACACCTCCCCCCAATCATTGGTGTCGGGCCCACACAATATTCTGTGGCGCATACTTCCAGATGCGCCACTGAAATCCAACTTTTTGTGGCACATCAAACTTCATGCGCTACAAAAATGGTGTGTGTAGGATGCCATCCAGCCGTTGGTGGTGGGGCCCACGTGTTTTCTGTGGCGCATGGGAACAAGTGCGCCACAGAAAGTGACAATTAGTGGCGCACTGGACAGGAATGCGCCACAGAAAACCTCATCTTTCTGTGGCGCATCCCAAATGGTGCGCCACAGAATATTAATAGTGGCGCACGACAACTTTGGTGCGCCACAAAAAGACCTTCCACCTATAGCTAGTTTCCTAGTAGTGAGCATCCGAATAAGCCTGGAGCTGTAACGAGCTAGAATGGGGAAAGAATAGACGGTGGGATATCGTGCCACGAAGATATCGTAGAACACGAAGAAGGTGACTATACTGAACAGTTGTGGCGGCAGAAACAAACTGACTCAAAATATGAAAGGATAGGAAATATCCGGACGAGTGACAGCTAGATAGACAAGACTCCCAACAAGATGACGATAACGCGTCGGATCAGACAAGGGATCGCCATCAGAGGCACGAAAGTGGACATTGAGCTCCATAGGAGTGTCAACAATACGCTCATCACTAAGAGCAGCACGAGCAAGAAGATCCTGATATACTTTTCTTGAGAGATAAAGAAACCATCAGATGTAGAAGAAATCTCAATCCCAAGAAAATAGCGTAGAGGACCAAGATCAGACATAAGAAAACTGCTCGCTAAGACGTGCCTTGACAAAGGCAATATGCTCAGGGTCGTCACTAGTGATGATCATGTCATTAACATATAGAAGAAGAAGAGTCCGACCACGAGCAGAAAGGTGAACAAACAATGCTGGATCATGAGTACTAGGGGAAAAACAGCAGCAGTCACCACAGAAGCGAAGCGCTCAAAACCAGGCGCGGGGGGGCTTGCTTAAGGCCATAGAGAGAGCGGCGAAGATGACAAACCATGCCATCAGAAATAGAATAACCAGTTGGGGGCTGCATATAAAGCTCCTCACGCAGCTCACCATTAAGAAAGGCATTCTTAACATCAAGCTGAGACACAGACCAGTGTCGAACAGAGGCCACGGCGAGAAGTGTGCGAACAGTGGTCATATGGGCCACAGGAGCAAATGTCTCATCGTAATCACGACCATGCTCCTGCTGAAAACCCCGAGCCACAAGACGAGCTTTTTAACGCTCAAGAGATCCATAAGAGCGAGTCTTAATCTATAGACCCACTTACACGTGATGGGACGACACGAGGAGGAAGAGAGACCAAATCCCATGTGCCAGTGCGCTCAAGGCAGCAATCTCCTCTGCCATCGCAAGTTGCCATTCAGGATGAGCAACAACATCATCGATAAGAGGTCGGCTCAACAACAGCCGAAAGACCATAACGTCAGGAGAATAGCGGTCAGAGGTAGGACAAGACGCGCCCGAAGACCATAGTCGGCTGACTAGAAGAAGATGGCACACCAAAGTAGATGGCACATCAGTGGACTCACCCACAACACGTGGACGGCGGTGTAATGGAAGGGAAAAGTGGAACAGGAAGGAACGACCAGAGGTGATGGAGGTGGGGACGGGGAAGACGCCGGTCAGGGAGGTGGAGAGTTAGGCGACAAGGGAGAAGAAGACGCCGATGACGAAGAGAGGATGAGGCGGAATAACAATAGTGCGGTCGAGGAAGGAATAGGAGTACGAGGCACTGGGGGAGGTGTATCAGGAAAGGTGAGAAAAAGAGATTTCCTCAACTGAAAATGTCGAGGAGGATGGACGCGGGTATAAAGGACGAGACTCATCAAAAGTCACATCCCGAGAAATCCCGCATCCTACGAGCAACAGGATCCCAACACCGATAACCCTTGTGCTCATCACTATATTCCAAGAAAAAACACACTTAACAGACTGAGCGGTAAGCTTGGTGCGTTCACGGGGGGCAAGAAGAACATAACAAACGCAACCAACAAGCAAAGCGCCCGAATAATCAGGAGAACGTCCGAAAGACGCTCGAGAGGAATACCACCCTGTAGAGGCAGCAGAAGGCTGAATATTGATTAGATAGGTGGAAGTGGAGACAGCCTCAGCCCAGAAGTGAGGTGGAAAGGGAGGCGGCATCATCATCGCATGACGCCGTCTCAAGAAGGTGGCGATGCTTGCGCTCAGCAACGCCGTTCTGAGCATGAGCACCAGGACAAGAAGAACTGAGCAAGAGTACCCTGCTCCACAAGAAAACCGCGCAACATCTTAGAGATGTACTCGCCAGCAGAGTCAGCACGGAACACACGAATGGCATAGAGAAATGAGTGTGAACCATCGCAGCGAAACGCTTATATATAGAGAGAACCTCACTACGAGAAGACATAAAGTAAAGCCAAGTGTAGCGAGAGAAATCATCTATAAAAATAATATAGTACGATGGCCCCCTTGAGACACAAAGGGAGCCGGACCCCCACACATCAAAATGCACTAAATCAAAAGGACGCTGAGACACTAACTCACTAGTAGGATAGGCAACCTGAATCTGTTTGCCAAGACGACAACCCTGACACTGTAAAGAGACATCTCCTGCGACAGACACCAGAAGACCTCGACGAACTAATGATTGATAATGAGAACCACAAAGATGACCAAGTCGATGATGCCACTGCTGGAAGAGCCGGTAGCAGAGCGACGAAACCAGAAGAACTGGCTTGTAGTGGTGGCAGCGGAAGGACACGAAGCCAGTCTAACTCCCAGAGCCCCGGAGAGGTCACGGAGCGAGGGTCAGCTCCAACCAGGGTACGTGTGCGACGATCCTGGACAGAACAAGAATCAACGTCAAGAATGACACGACAACCAGAATCAGTAAGCTGTGCAGCAGAAAAAAGATTCATTGTGAGAAGAGGAACGTGAGAAACGTCGGGGACAGAAAAAGTAGGAGTGGTAAGATTACCACGACTAACAACCGAAAGAGGAGTACCATCGGCATGAGAACATTAACCGAAGAATCGAACGAAGAGAGGATAAAGCGGAAGAATCATAAGACATATGAAAGGAAGCTCCAGAATCCAGAACCCAACGGATGTACCTGACTATGTAGACGGTGGTCGCACAGAGCTGGAAGCATCAGTCACAGAGCCTGCAAGTACCTGTCGAAGAAGAGAACCCGAGGCAGCGAGCATACGCTTAAGCCTTACAATATCCTGCTCGTGAGGAAGCATCGGAGCGTGTCGAAGAAGAAGAAGAACGAGTCCCAGTAGAAGAGGACGCTCCTGTTGCGCTCCTTGCGCTGCTTCTTCCAGCAACCAGACTGAAAGGACATTGTCCGATAATCTTGTTTTGACGTTTGATTACAACACTTGGAAGTATTAACATACTCTCTAGTATCACAGGAAATATGCAAAAAGGAAGAAATGTCGTATTGTCGGAAATGCACAGGAAAGAATGGAGGTTCAGCAGGCTGGCCGGCCCCAGACTGGCCTAGGCCGGGCTCCAGGCCGTGGCATCTGGTGGGTGACCGGCCCCCAAACCGGCCTAGGCCGGAGTCCTGGCCGGGCTCGTCTGGTGGGTGACCGGCCCCCAGACCGGCCTTGGCCGGGCTCCAGGCCGGTGGCATCTGGTGGGTGGGCCCAGGCCTCGGCCGGGCTCCTGGCTGGCGACATCTGGTGGGTGGCCGGCCCCCAGGCCGTCCTTGGCCGGGCTCCAGGCCGGGGGCTTCTGGTGGGTGGCCGGCCTCCAGGCGGCCCAGGCCGGGCTCCAGGCGGCGGCCCGCTTGTTCAGTTGATGATCGTTGCCGGCCCCCTGGCCGCCTGGGCCGACCTCCAGACCGGGCCCCCCATTATGACCAACGGCTAGATTTCGGAAGGGGGTACTTATACCCCTCCATCTACCTCGGGACAACTACCACGACCAAAAGAAGAACACCACCATTGTTTGAAAGCTTCAAATCAATAGATCTCCCTTTCTAGCTACTCAATCACTTAGCCCCTTGAGGATTTGAGAGAGGAGACCTAGTTCTACACTTCAACCAAACCGATTTGATTTCCCCTTGATTTGTGAGAGGGGGCTTGCTACTCTTGGTGTTCATTGGAACTCTAAGAGGTTGTGGTCCTTCGGAGCTTTGGGAGCTACGAAGACTTTGCCGGGAGCCAAATTAAGTTGTGGTGCGTGCCCCGGCCTTGGGCATCGAGTCTTGGCGGCTCGGTGCATTTGGTGAAGACCCTCCAACTTGTGGAGTGTGCTTCATCCTTGTAAAGGTTCTAGTTGTCAACCTCAACGGCAACATAGTGACAAGTGCCTCGCCACATCGGTGGTAAGTCACAACGGAGATACGGTGTGCCATATCAAGGCTACTCGGTGTTTCACTTTGGTGAACACCGCGCCGCTCCAACGGAGATTAGCTTCCATTGGGAAGTGAACTTCGGGATAAATCTTCGTGTCATCTTGTTGCTTATCTTTGCACTTACCTTTACTTGTTAGCACTAGCTTACTATATCTATATCTTGTGCTAGTGATCTTTGCTCATCATATAAGGTTGTTCACCTAGTTACATATTCTAGAAAACTTATATTTGAGCAATACCCTTTTAAAACGAAAAAGAAGTAAAATTTGTAGTTAACCTATTCACCCCCCTCTAGTTAACCTCATCGATCCTTTCAATTGGTATCAGAGCCTCGTCTCTTTATTAAAGGCTTCACCGCCTAAAGAGGAGGATGGGGATCCCACTCCCATGGAATTGCTTCAAAAACAAGTCGAGTCCATGGGGGAAAGATCCGATAAGAGGATGGATAGGTTAGAGGAACTAATAATGAAACTTGCCTCTACATCTAGCAATGCAAATAAAAGTCCCTCTCTAGATGAAATGGTAATCCCATATCTCATTCAAAAGAAAGTGACGAACACTCATCTAGAAATGAAAACCCAAATCATTTGGACATATTTATAACAATGCTCTTAATGTTCAACATCCACATGTGAACAATCTTGGTAATCCACCTTTAGTAGATAGGGACCGTTTTACTAACTGGAAAGCTTCTATGAAATCTTATGTGTGTAGCTCTTCAATGCAAATATGGAGAATCATTGAGAGGGGATACTATCCTAAGGATATCAATAATTTGACCTCAAGTGAGATCATTGATGAACAACTCAATGCACATGCTATGCACATGCTCGAGAAGGCAATGGTCAATGAAGGTGTTGAGCACATCCGGTCTCTCCCAAACGCCAAGGAAGCTTGGGAGTATCTACTTGCCATGTATGATGGCAATGTAGCATGCAACGCTCAAAGAAAACACTTCTTCAACGGCAAGTTGATCACTTCATCATGAAGGATGGAGGTTCCGGAGGATGTATATCGAAGACTCAAGGCTCTAGTTGTGGACATGAAGGATGTTGGATTCAAGGATTGCGATGATGATTGGTTCAAGGGAAAATTTCTTCAAACCTTGATTCCATACAATGAGAACATGGTAATGAATGTTCAAGCAAGAGCGGACTACATGGAACTAACTCCCAATGATGTTTTCGGCACCTTTGTCACCATGAATATGATGAAGAAATCCTCGGAAGATGTTCTAACTCGGTGTGGAATGAAGAAAGTATCTCTTGCCTTGAAGGCAACATCCTATGATGAGGAAGAATCAAGTGATGAAGGTGGATCCACCTATGTGCCATCCGAGAAGGAAAGAGGGTGTCCACAATGAGTGCTTGGCGCTTGCCAACCATAATTGGTGGAAGAAAGGGGATTTTAGATCAAGTGCAACAAAGAACAAGGGGAGAGAAAGCCCAAGTATGAAGAAAGCAAGAACTTGCTTCAATTGTGGAGATAGTGAACACTTCATTGCGGATTGCCCGTACAGAATAGAGTTGAGAATAAAGGACAGCTCATCAAGAAGACCAACTTTGTTCCCAAGAACAAGAACTTCATGAAGAAGGTATCTAAAAGAGCAATGGTGACAAATGAGCAAGAATATATATCCGGAGGTGAAGAAAGTGAAGATGAAGAGAACAAGTCGGCATGGCGGCATTGGCAATTGGGGTTATTCTTTCTTCTTTGGACTCTCTCTTTTCAACTCCGAATGACAAGAAAGGTCCAACCAAACACAAGTGCCTTATGGCCAAGGGTACATCTCCAAAGGTAACTCACTCACTAAAACCCTCAATTTCCTCTACTCCATCATTGTTAAAATGTGTTGAGGAACTTGATAATGAGAATGCTAATAATCTTTCAAAAGTCATGAGATCACTTGAAAGTGAAAATAAAATTGCATTTGATGCCTTCATGACTCAACTTGGTAATGCATATGGTCTCATAGAAGAACATGAAGGGAGAATATGTGAACTTGAGGGTTCGCTCGTGATGATGCTAATAGGATAGC